>APFE030928698.1:32097-44338 GCA_000404065.3 Pinus taeda | reverse complement strand
TAATCTGGTCACTGACTGTGCATTAATCAATTTTAAACTGAGGCTTATGTTTATATCACATAAATTGGTAGAATGATATGATAAAGTTCATAAATGACTCAAAATTATAATGTTGTTGTTCCATCATTGAATAGTTAAATTGCTGCAACCTTGGGTTGGTATTATCCAATGGCTGAAAGGGTACTCGTACATTCTTCTTAATGAAAACAGGAATGCAAAACTTCTAGCGGAAAGACATTAGATTCAGACTTTTTAAGTGTCACAGGCTCACAGCATTCAAGATTTGAAACATCGATTCTCTCAAGTCTGTGATCAAAATGTTTACAATGCCAAGGTTTCCAATGTTCCATCAATCCAACACTGAACAGCACTGTAAATTATAATTATATGAGATGGTAGCTGTATTTTACAGGTGAGATTGTAATATTTATCTCAGAGGTTAGTATTGTACATTGAATATGACATTCTTAATTATATAAAACTAAAAGTAAAATAAATTTGATATATAATAAAAAGTCAGGTATGGGCTGGCAGGTGCAGAATGGGTTATTGTGTGTCTTAAAAGAACGATTGAATCATCTTATGTATGGGAAATTTGGTAAGTCATTAAACAAACTTTGTATTTTATGGTTTGAATATAGTTAACAACTCTCGCATACAAACGCAGATTGTGACAGGGGATTCAAAAGCAATGTTAAATCAGATGGTAATGAACTGTACCTTAGTCGATTACCTTCAAGTTACAGCAATCATACAACTTGGAACTTTGGAAGTTTCGTTATAACTTTGCTGTAGGTGTTCGGCACAAAATTTTATTTGCTGGACCATACCCTCACTGTTTTATTTAAATTTTATACTATCAAGTCTTCCAAAATACTTCTATACGTCTCATGACAGGCAACAACTCATAAATTAGAAGTTAGTCTCTATGCCATTTCTGTAGAGGAATGTCAATCGGGATCACTGTTCTGCAATGTCATCTAGTTACAGAACAGTCTCATTGTTAAGTAGATTACTACTTGTCTTATAAAGACACTTCACACCATCATATATTTAATATTTCACTGCCATAACCAGTGCAAACACGCCCTTTTCATTCCTGCACTGAGCTTAGCCAGTCCTGGAAACCGGACACGTATCCTAAAATCGCGACACGCCCTCGGACACGACGTGTCCTGTGATTTGGACACGAATCCGGACCAAATCGTGTCGGATTCGCTGGATTCGGGATTCACAGGGGTTTTAGGATGAATCCGGTGAATTAGATGAAATCATGTACACAGAAGCCATATTCTCTGTGATAAAGAAGAGGATCAAATTCCCAGAGCCTGGATTGCTACTTTCTTTTCATCTGTTCATTGGAGTGTAACACTGGTCTGTCCTTGATGCACTTTTTATTTTTTTAAACTTGCTTCCTCTTTTCATGATCAGGCTAACACACTCAGATTAGCATTATAGGGATCCATTAGCAACATTCAATTTGGTTGCTTCTGCTGAAGTTGCCTTGGACTTGCACCTGGCCCAAACTACAATTGTGTGCACTTGTGCACAGCGACGTTTGTAAGAACAGGCACAAGCATGTCCCTTGGTAGGACTTGAACCGTGGCAGTTGCTATATTAGCTACTTGCTTTCACCAACTAGGCGAGTCACCATTGATGATTATTTAGAAATTTCCCAGCAAAATGGTTTTGAGTGCAAAACAAAATTCCACGTCTTTCCTAGAGGTTTCCCAGATCTTAACCCTGTGAATTTTCAGCTGTAGGACTGTTATGAAATATAAAGAAAACAACAGTAATAATAGACTATATTTCAACTATTAACATCCCCAATCCACTAGGCAATTGAAGAGATATCATACCAATGTGTTCCATTAAGTTTCTATTCCTCTAGGGAAACTGTATCATGCATATAACAGATCTGATAACACTTATGATAGCAGGAAATGCAACAGCAAATCTGCCTCACATTCTTCAATTGTAATGTTAAATCACGTAACATATTTGTCATTCACCCTTAACTTATGTCAAATCAGCAAGACATAATTCTGAAAACTAACATGAAAAATCTAGATGACTGAAAACTAAATTTGCAATAAGACACGTTTTGGACAGCTGGAAAGTTTTTATATATACCATAGCCATATAACAAGGTGAGTACAATCTTCTAGCTCTCCAAAATAGAGAGGGAGAACAAAGAAAACCCTAGTCCACACCAAGGTGATCCAACAAACATGCATCACACATGCATGTCGTTCAAGGCAGGATGTCTCCTCTTCTTCTTCACTTCCACAAGTACAACCCATGGTTTCATCTCAAAATCCTAATCTCCAAATTTTCAAGGGATGAAAGCCTAACCTTAGTCTTCAAGATGCTCCAACATTCTCAAGAAACCCTATCAACTCCAAGAGACAAAGATCAATTGCAAAAGAAGATCCGAGAGAAAGAGAACTGGCGCTCTCCCCTTGATCACATCTCTAACACAAATGATAAGAATTGAATGATAATATGAATGAATAGTGAAGGACTTTCTCCTTCCTCTATATATATAATAAGTAAGGGAGACCAACAACACATATGTGGGCCAGTGCCCTTACAAGCAACCTACAATAACACATAGGCTCACACATGTGGAGCACTACACTCAAGGGTACACATGTCAAGTTTTAAGGTCAAGCAAGGCTCCAAATGCAAGGGCACTT
Organism: Pinus taeda; assembly: GCA_000404065.3. Classification (NCBI taxonomy): domain Eukaryota; kingdom Viridiplantae; phylum Streptophyta; class Pinopsida; order Pinales; family Pinaceae; genus Pinus; species Pinus taeda. The sequence continues at coordinate 41,639 of APFE030928698.1, read as the reverse complement.
TGTGAGGTGTGTTCAACAGTCCTCTTACAAGCCTCTAAGGATTCCAACAATCCTCCTAAGCCATGTTCTCCATTGGGTCCACTCTCATTACATGGACTTTGTTGCAACCTAGGTGTCCTCGAGCCAACTCGAAGCATCCATGCAAGCATTCAACCTACCTTGTGCTGTTTAGGGTCCAATGCCCTCCCTTGGGATGCAAAATGCCCCTCCTCCTAAGGAGGACCTTCTCCTAAGGAGGGCCTTCTCCAAGCAAGTGAACATCACCATGTGGTCATCATGTAGAATGTCACCAAAATTGTTGAGAGATCTCCAATGCCTCATCAGGCAAGTACCTAGTTGAGGTCAAGCAACCATTGAGTAACCTATCTCCAATGTGCAAATCCATCACGGACCATCTCCCATGTGCAGATCCATCATGGGCAATTTAGGGGCTGATCATACACCATGTACCCCAAATCTCATGAAACACCCCCAAACATGGTGTAAACACTCTTGAGTAACCCCAAAAGCTAATAGATTAATGCATAATTTTTTCTTCTTGAGAGATCTAAGTGTACTAATCCTAGTCATCTTCTTGATGGATTTTCTAATAAGCCACATGACATGGATTTTTGGGATCTTAGGGTTCAGATATTTGAAGAACAGAGCAGCTCTTTTCCTTCTAAAAGTAGCTACGAATGTATTTAATTTAGGCATATAAACATTAATTGCAGTAGGTATCAATAATTGGAAAGGAATTAGGATGTCATGAGAACCACAGTTGAAGGCAATTTTGTGTTCGATCTAGTGTAGCTGCGGAAAACAATGATGATTCAATGTTCAGTTTTTAATTCTGCCTTTTCTCATGTAACACCATGTTTCTGCATACATCTATATATCTATCTATGTATTCATCTAGGTAAATAGATGTTTGTTGTTATACATATTTCTTGTGCATCTGAATATAAATGACTTAATGTAGTAACATTTACAGCTAATTAACTTCCTGCAACTTTCATTTCTATTTCACACCACTGCAACTGCAGGTGATGTATGTTATCCCTGTCAAACTCTATCTGATTCATACTCCTTGCTTAAATATACAGAATAAATTAAATTTCTTTTCCAAGTTTATTCATCCACACTTCCCCCAGCATAATGTGATTTCACCTACACATAGAGATGGTTTACTCTGTATCTGGAGGCAATGACATCAAATAACATCAATGGTGTCCTTAAATGTGAATTTCGATAGAATTATGTCATGTCAAAAAGTATGAGAAGTCTTAGGCCTTTTGTTGTGTTCATGGAGGAGAACAATTCCAACCATTGCAAAATTTGCTATTCGAGAAACCATGGTAGGTATTGGCTTCTATTCATCATTAACTATGTGAATCCCAACAATTGACTGTTGTATTTTGATGCAGCCCTGAGTGTAATTCAAAATAAAATACACAACAAGACTGCAATTTGGAAATTAAACCTCAGAGTACAGAATCACAAAGTAAATTCAAGGACAAAATCTAACTAAAACCAGTGGCATACACAGGCAATTACTAGAAATTCCAAAAACATAATTCAATTACACCAAAATTACACCCTCAGGTTTCAAGAGCTTCTGAATTTCATACATAAAATTTCTGCCCTCTGGTTTAAGTCTTAGATGGGCTCTTATAACTCGGAAATACGACAAAAGAAAGTAACACGAAATTTTGGACAACCTCTATTTTGTGGCAGCTGGTTTCTTCTGTCTTACTCTGCAGCTTATCTTCTTCTCCTTCCCTTTTTCCTTCTTCGTTCTATTATTTCTTCATATGCCACTCTTCTTCTCCTTTCTTCAACAGCAAAAATAAATCACGTGAGCCTCTTAATTCTCCCTTTACTCATACATTTAAGATTCATAAATGAAACTATTGTCCTTCCACCAATTGATGCCACACATCTTTATTCCATCTACTCAAGTACACCTCTTGTTATTTTTTTCATTTTATCCGTTTTTGGGTCAATTTATTTAGGCGTCTAGAGCAACGGTGGTTGACCTTGGATGGCCTTCTCTAAATTGCATGCGAAATGACCAGTAGGGAAACGAGGATTGTCAAATGAGGAAGATCAATGGTGGTGAAAGTTGCAGGGAAAAGGTGGTTATGTCATCTGAGGGCTCGCTTCACTTTGCAATTTGCGTGGGCCATTTGAATTCAGGGTCCAGTCCAACGATATAGAGGGATTGTGAAGGTCCTATTGCTGCAAAATCTTGCACCTTGGTGCAAAGCCTTCACCAAGATAGAAACTTGCACAACAAGATAGGGGTGTTACCACTGTCACCTAAATAACTACCCCTCTTCTATTTTAGTGGTGACAATCAGCCACCACGAGGGAGGCTTCCTAGTAGGACTCAGGGTTTAGGTAAACCTAGGAGACTTAAAACTAAGTGTTAGTTTTTGTAGCATTGGATGTGTTCTAGCCCTGAAATTTTGTGGAGAGGCTAGAATACATAAGATTTCCAAAACCTAGAAATCGTTTATGGAAATTCCACCTAGAAATGACTTGATTAGATTATTAGTCAGTTTTTAAATATTTCCTAAGTATAAACATAGGGAATATGATTAATTAATTAAGTTATGGTGTGAACGTTCTAGAAACTCACACAGATAGACTTCAAGTTAATCGTAGCCATCGATTAAGATCTAATCTTGGTCGTTGAAGTTTCAACAGACGATTATAAGAAAAAGTCGATGGGGTTTGGAGAAATCACTTGGAGAGTTTGATTTCATGAGCAAATCGATTTCTAGAGTAGCAGCAGTCAATTGTCGGAGAGAGAGCTAGTGAGATCAAAGTAGTGAGAGAGGGGCAGAGACAATGAAGCCGGAGGAAGGATTCTAGATCCGGTGAGTGCATTTGCAAAGAGGTAGAGAAGCCACAGTGAGGCTGGCGCATAGCAGCGCAGTAGCCTCTAGAGGCAATTTCGAAATTACTGGGGAGAAGCAGAGTTTCAGTGCCAGAAGCTGGGCAGAGGTTCCAGAGGCCAGGAGAGACATTTTCTCAGACTAAAGCAAACCAGACGGCTTGAGGAGACACTATTCCGAGCTAAGTGCACAAGTGACTGCACTAGGGTGACGCAATGATTGTGTAGAGCCAGTTTGGATGACTCAATTTGAGCTGAGGTCAGAGTCTGGATTTGCTTGTGGAGTGAGGAAACTCTTCACTAGATTTTTCTTGCCTGTTTTTTCCTTTGTAGGATTGCCAGTTTCGGCATCTAGTCGTACTCAGATTTTTTCACTGCTGCATAATAATAAAACCCTCAGCTGCTGCACCGATTTTCCCAAGTTGGGTTTTTCCGGGGACATTGGTCCAAAAATAATTGAGTCATTTTATGTATGCGTGCTAGTATTTCTTCCGCAATTTATTTGTGTAGGTTGTAGTGTGATTGATTCAGTGTTTTTTGTAGCAAACAATAAATAAATTGTTAAAAAATAATTTAACAATTAGGATAATTATTTCCAGTTGTTGCAATAGGATTCAGGCCTCCGAATTTTCACATGGTATCAGAGCACAAATGATCAGCCGAAGAGCTCAGTAGTGAAGGAAGAGGGAGTTTCGCTGTTCATTGAGGGGCATCAGATTGAAACCCCAGAGGCAACGTAGTCACCTTGGCCAAGAGGTTGAATTTCTTGAGGAGAATCGATTTTTCTGAGAGAGGGACAAAAAAATTTGATCTCTCCAAATTGAGGGATTCCAGAGGCAGAGGGAGCAACCTCAGTATTTTCACAGAGCAGATCTCTAGTTGGGCTCAACAGTTTGCTAGAGCAAAACTAGCGTTGGGTGGAAGAAGAGCACACGTTGAGGGGAAATTTTCCTCAGGGAACTTCCAGTCTCAAGAAGTTCAATTTCCTTTGTAAATTAGCAATCGCTGTGAGTAGAGTTTCTCACTCCGGAAGGGAGTGTGAATAGCCTAGTAGCGACTGAGCAAAAGGGAAGAGGAGATTTTTGACATTGGTTGAGATGGTCACTGCTGGACCTCGAGATCAGGACAGGTTAGATGGTGCTTCTAACTATGTCATTTGAAAGGGAAGGATGCCCTTCCTTTTGGATCAATATGGCCTGAAGACATATATAGATGCAGTGGTAGCTATCCGCACAGATGCAAATCAACTGAAGGAGTACAGAAAGGAGATGGCAAGGGTAAAGAGGGTGTTCCTTGATGGTGTTCGGGGCATTGTATCACACATAGTTGGCAAGGATATTGCCAAGGAGATGTGTGATACACTTTCCATGTTGTACCAAGGCACTTCCAAGCAATGAAAGATGTACTTAGAGGAGGCGCTGAGATGCACCAGGATGCAGAAAGGTAAACACATAGACCCCTTTCTCACCAGGATTCACGAGATTCAGGACCAACTTGCAGCTGTTGGGGCAGCGCCTCAAGCCACAGAGCTAGTGCTATTGACACTCAACATTGTCTCAGAGGAGTGGCAGGTATTTGTCCAAAGTATCTTGGGCAGAGACACCTTGTCAAGGTGGGACAGGATGTGGGCCGATTTGCAACAGGAGGAGTTGAGACGAGACCTAGTGAAGAGCTCGATCAATGACAACAATAGTGGATCGAAGCAAGTAAAGGAAGAGGAGAATGTGGCCCTCACATCAAAGGGTCCTAATCAGGGATAGGGGGAGCAACGAAAGAAGAAGAAGGACCTATCAATGGTCAAGTGCTTTAGATGTGGTGAGCTTGGTCGCTACAGTACCCAGTGTCCTCTTAAGAAGAACGACAAAGAGGATAAGCAGGCAACATCAACAAAGATCGATAGGCTGTCCTCCAGGCTGGAGGAAGACTTCGCCATGTTTCTGACATACCCCCAGGAGTGAAATAGGGAGATTTGGTTTTGTAGCACCAAAGTGCTATAGATGGGCAAAATTCTTAAGGAGGTCTACCTCTTGAATCAATACCTTGCTATGGGGGCCCACAGTATTTCAGTAGTAGGATGGATCAGTGGCAATAAATGCAGTTAGATGCCAGAGTGACAAATGCATAGTCTAGTTGCAGTCAGATGCTGGGGAGCGCAGTGCAGTTGGCACAATGCAGAGTCAGTGGCAACGCGGATGCCTCAGTGACAATGCAGATACTAGTAACAGTTAGAGACTCGGGTGACATATGCACCATACTAATCACAGTTGATTCAGTATTTAGGATGCTTTTTAGTTGCAGATGTTGCAGTGGCAGCAACGACAAATGAAGAGGGAGTTGCAGTGCAAATGCAACGTTGGTAGCAGTACAGATGCAACATATATCAAAGTTGTGCAGTAGTTGGTGGGTAGCAACAGCCAGACATCAACAGCGTGACAGGAGATGATGTAGAGACAGGGTGTTGCTACAAGAGGCAACAACGCTAGAATACATTCCTCGCTAAGAGGGAGTGTAAATTTTTGTAGCATCAGACGTATTCTAGCTTTGAAATTTTGTGGAGGCTAGAATGCATGAGATCTCCAAAACCCATAAATCGTTTATGGAAACTCCACCTAAAAATGACTTAATTAGATTATTAATCAATTTTTAAATATTTTCTAAGTCTAAACTTAGGGAATATGACTAATTAATCAGAATTAATTAAGTTATGGTGTGAATGTTCTAGAAATTCACACGGATCGACTTCAAGTTAATCCTAGCCATTGATTAAGATCTAATCTTGGTCGTTGAAGTCTCAACAGAGGATTATAAGAAGAAGTCGATGGGGCTTGGAGAAATCACTTGGAGAATTTGATTTCATGAACATATCGATTTCCAGAGTAGCAACAGTCAGTGACCAGGGGGGGCAGAGACAGTGAAGTCGGAGGAAGGATTCCAGATCCGGTGAGTGCATCTGTAGAGAGGCAGAGAAGCCACAGTGAGGCTGACACAAAGCAACACAGTAGCTTTTAGAGGCAATTTCAAAATTGTTGGGGAGAAGCAGAGTTTTAGTGCCAGAATCTGGGCAGAGGTTCCAGAGGCCGGGAGAGACATCTTCCCACACAACAACAGACCAAACGACTTGAGGAGAAGTTGTTCTGAGCTGAGTGCAGAAGTGACTGCGCTAGGGTGACGCAGTGACTGCGTAGAGCCAATTTGGACGGCTCAATTTGAGTTGAGGTCAGAGCTCGGATTTGCCTGTGGAATGTGGAAATTCCTCACTAGATTTTTCTTGCCAGTTTTTTCTCTGTAGGATTGCGAGTTTCGACATCCAATTGTAAGCAGCAACAACGGAGGTAATCCGTTGAATAGTAATGTTCCACAGGAGTTTGACAGCATTATGTGCTCAGGTCCAGACAATGCAGGTTCAGTCAACATTACAAACAAGTCTAGTTCTGATATTGTAAGTTTAGGTAATTCGCATGAGTTTGACAACATTATGTGCCCAAGCCCAGACAGCGCAGGTTCAATCAAGATAAGTTCATAAAACGTAGGTCTGGATTGCACAGTAGACTCTGTTGCTGTAGTTGGAACACAAGCCATCAAAAGCCTTAAAAACCCTGAAGCAACCAACACCAGCGATGTAGTAGCGGACGGAGCAACAATCATTAAAACCGAAGCATTGATTGATGAGACCAAAAATAGTAAAACGGAAATGATAGCCGATGAAAACACTGAAACGCTGAATGTTAGCAGCAGGAGCGATAATATTATAATAACGGGCAGCAATAAGATAAAAAGCGTAGACAGCGTACAACAGGCTTCTTTGTTCATCAATAACAGTGATGTAGGAGCGAACGGAACAGCAAACATTAATACCGAAGCATTAATCGATGAGACCAAAAATAGCGAAACAAAAATGATAACCAGAGCAAACACTGAAACGCTGAATGCCAGCAACAGGAGCGATGATATTATAATAGTGGGCAACAATACTATAAAAAGTGTTGAGGGCGTACAACAGGTTTCTTCGTTCATCAAGAACAGTGAGTCCGAAAAATGTGATAGGGAAAAAGAAGATTGCCAGTCAGGCAATCATCAAGATCCACGCCTCCAGGTACTCAAGAATGCTAGTGACAACTATAAAGTCAACAATTATGAACCGAAACATGATAAAAGAAGCCAATTGGATAAAAACCGAAACTCTTCAAAGGAGACAAATCCTAGAAGAAAAGTGGTTAATTTATCTTCTCAGGAATTAAGTCCAGAAGTCATGAATGTTCTCAACAAAGGATTGGGGTTTGCAGTAGCCCCTAAAAACATTCCTGTTGAGAATATCATTTGTAGTATAGAAGATGGGATCAAAAACCTATCTCTTGAAGACAAGGAATCATTAAGGCAAGAAATTTCCCTCATTATGAGAAAATCAAAAACTTCCAAAAGTAATTTAAAGAAAGGAGAACTTCTTGCTCTTAAGGCCCTTCGGAACAATGATAAAATTGTAGTTCTCAAGGCTGATAAGGGTGGGGCAGAAGTAATCTTAGACAAAGAAGACTGTGTTTGGAAAATGAATGAACACCTAGCCTGTGGTAGTTATAAAAAGCCTAGCAAAAATCCCATTTCCAAAATCATGAGAGAGGTAAAAAAAGACCATTTCAGAATCCAACCTTGAGGAAAAATTAAAGAAAAAACTAACCCCTTGTGAAACTATCCCAAGAATTTATGGTTTACCTAAAATCCATAAAGAAGGAGTTCCTCTTAGACCTATAGTTAATACCATTGGCTCCCCAACCTACGAACTCGCTAAATATGTTTCCAAGATTCTTAGGCCTCTTGTCGGGAACACTTATTCTTTCATTAAAGACTCCCATGACTTCATGAACCTTATTAGAAATGAGAGGATGAACCAGGATGACATCCTGGTAAGCTTTGACGTAGTATCCTTATTCACCAAGATTCCTCTTGATGAAGCCATTCAGGTTATAAAAGATGTTACTGATCCCCAACCGCAAGACTAGCTGAGATTTGTTTACGATCAGCTGTTTTCACCTTCCAAGGTGAATACTATGAGCAAACATCTGGAGTGGCAATGGGATCACCCCTCTCGCCAATTGTGGCCAACCTTTAAATGGAATATTTCAAAAAGAAGGCCCTCGAATCATACCCTCTGAAACCAGCTTGGTGGAAGCGATTCGTAGATGACACAAACATAAAATGGATTCATGGAAAAACAAAGCTTGATAAGTTTTTTATGCACCTTAACTCTATCTCCCCTGAAATAAAATTCACCATGGAGAAGGAAGAAAACATGATGATTCCATTTTTGGACGTTCTTATCATTAGGAAGGAGGATGGCTCCTTAGGGCATAAGGTTTTTAGGAAGTCAACCACACTGAGAGCTACCTCCATGCAAACTCCCACCATCACCCTTCATAGAAGTTTGGCATTCTGAACACTCTGGCCATCAGAGCTCTTAGAATCTCTGATTCTGATCATTTAGTCGAAGAAAAGAAGCACTTAGTATCAGTTTTTAATAGTATAGGCTACAAAGAAAAAGAAATCAGAATGGCTATAGAAAGGGTTGAAAGAAGGGTGTTATCTCAGGAGCGTAAAGCTCAAGACCAACCTTAGTGCGGGAAGGTGTTTCTACCTTATATTCAAGGGGTAACAGACAAGATTGCAAGAACCCTGAGAAAGAAAGACATAATCACCCAGTTCTCGGCCCCCAGAACGATTAGACAAAGTATGAGGTCTGTCAAAGATAATTTGATAGACACCAACTTAAAGGAGTTTATAAAATAGATTGTTCATGTGGGATAAGTTACATTGGTGAAACAGGTCGTTCCTTGCAAACAAGACTGAAGGAACATGCAATAGATATTAGGAATGACAGGTCTCATACTTCGGCCATGGCAGAGCATTCCTCTAAAACTAAGCACCATCTGTGTGTGGAAAACGCCTCAATTATCGCTAGAGAAGAACATCATCAGAAGCGGAAAATTAGAGAGGCTCTTGAGATTTTGAAACATCCACATAATCTCAACAGGGACAATGGCATCGAGATCAGTAGTAGCTGGTTTCCCTTAATCAGAGAAATCAGAGAAATCAAGACCTCTAGTGCCTCCTAGGTTTGCCCTCTAGAAGGTTTTTATCTCCTAAAATCGGTCTCTAGACATTAATAATTAACATATAATAATTTTTAACCTATGAATTATTAATAATAATGAAGTAGTAAGTAAAAGTTATAATATGTACTATTATTATTAATTATTAAATATGACTATTAAGTGTCATTATCTATATTAAAATTAACTTTTATTATTATTATTTAATAACTATTAACAAATTTAGTTTAAAATTGTATTATAATACTTTTTACTAAGTATTAATTGTTATTTTAAAATTATTACTTAGTATTATTACAATTATTTTTAATTATTAATATTGATTATTATGAACTATTATTATTACCATTAATTCATAAAAATTAAGAATAAATCCAATACCTTTAAAAAATTTTCTTATTTATATCAAAATTAATAAATATTCGCATCATCATTTAATACAAAATAAATAAATACATTATCTCATTAATACTAAAAACTGATCTCTACTATAATAATATTAATATTTATTATAACATAACATAACATTTATTAATAATTATAAATAACTTTAAACAATA
>APFE030928698.1:0-31850 GCA_000404065.3 Pinus taeda | reverse complement strand
TGAGGTAATTATTAATTATAAAGAAAAATATATTACTATGAAATCTCAACTTTATTATTTATTATTAGTATTAATTTATCATCAGAAATAAATATTATATGATTAGAATTAAAATAAAATTGGAAAATTGAATATTATTTATTACGTAGCCGACCTTCTTTATTCCTTTAATCAAAGCAGCTAACCTCATAACTATTATATCTTGTAATTGAGCTCTTCTTCGATCAACATTCAATAAGAGTCCTGATGATGGATCCCTGTTGGGGTTTGAAACGTTGACAGCAAAATGGTTTTTACTGTGGGTTCTCCGGTCACAAAGTTAGAAGAAATTATTTCACTATTGCATAATAATAAAACCCTCAGCTGCTGCACCAGTTTTCCCAAGTTGGGTTTTTCCGGGGACATCGGTCCAAAAATAATTGAGTCATTTTATGTGTGGGTTCTAGTATTTCTTCCAGTGTTTATTTCTTCCGCAATTTATTTGTGTAGGTTGTAGTGTGATTGATTCAGTGTTTGCTATACCAAACAATAAATAAATTGTTAAAAATTAATTTAACAATTAGGATAATTATTTCCAGTTGCTGCGATAGGATTCGGGCCTCTGAATTTTCACACGAAGTACCCCCCAAAACTCCTACAAACTATATCCACCTACGACAAGATGGAGTTGAGTGTAAGACAAGCAAAAGGGTTCACAGGGCCTATGGGTCAATCCCAAGGCTATCTAGACTAGTGGAGTCTCAAATAGGTTCCTAAAACACACCCTAAGCTCACTAGACATAAAGTCACTATAGCTAGGGCAAAAATAGGCAATTGTGGACAACAAATGTTACTTTATAACAACAACAAATCTAACCATTCAAAATGCACAAAAAGTACATGAAATGAAATATTAGAAAATTGACAACTTAGGAAATAAAATTAACAACTTTTGACCATCCAATTAGCCAATAAATACAATTTAAATGATGACGTCAGCCCTAATAAATTGCAGAAAAATGCATGAAAAGCATCGTTTTTGCTTTTCTAATGTACATAAAGTTGATTCTACACCATATGACATTCATCAAGGAGCATTACAAAACCAATAGAACACATTTTAGGTGAAAATTATCCCCAATACTAAGGCAATAGTAGGAAAAGGGCTTTTACTTAAACGAAGGTTTTACAAATTAAAACCTATTCACTAGATGAAGACTAGTGCCTTCTCCACCTAGGGCAATGGATTCTAGGATACAAACCAAATATAGGGCAATCTAAAAGAGAAAACCTAATTCCAACACAGTAGGGCAAATTAGCCTATATTCCCTAGGGTTTAAATTAGGGTTCTTAATTCTCTAGAAATTCAAGGGAGAAAAATCAACCTACTCTCAAATCTTTAGAAATTGAGGAAAAATTCAACAAGGGACATGCACACAAATGCCAAATTAACCTACTTAACAGGAGTAGCAACAATTCTTATGAAAATATCCAAGCATAGTTTTTAAAACAACTTACAAAGCATGCAAGATCCAAGATTCACCATGAAAAATCCTTGAGAAGAGCTCAATCGACTAGGAAAAGACCCTAGGCATAGTCGCTCAACTGTTGAATAATTGTACTCTCTCTTTGTTGAACTATTGAATAATAATAAGAAGATTTGATCAAAGGGTTTTTCTCACATTGGGGTTTTTCCCTGGCATCCGCCAAATCTTGTGTCCTCTGTCTTGGCTTGTCTTCTATACATGCTTTTATGTTCTATCTGCATTTACTGTCAATGTGATTAAGTTAATGTGATTGCTACTGAAAATAATTGAAAATTATCATTGGGCTGATAAGGAACATTGAAGTAAATTGTGCTGAAGCATAGAACATACCATTGTTATCTAAAATTAACACATCTATATATGTATCTCTCTATGTATTCATCTAGGTAAATAGATGATTTTTGTTACACTTATTTCTTGTGCATTTGAAGATAAATGACTTCATGTAGTAACATTTAAAGCTAATTAACTTGCTGCAACTTTCATTTTTATTTCACACAATTGCAACTGCAGGTGATGTATGTTATCCCTGTCAAACTTTATCTGATTCTGTTAATTTTAGGTATGTTCTATGCTAGAGCAATTTATTTCAATTTTTTTTCCACATTAGCAATCACATCAGCATAAAGTAAATTGCAGATAGAACATAAATATAAATCGTAGAAGACAAGACAAGACAAGAGGACACAAGATGTGGCGCTAGCCAGGTACAAACCCCACAATGTGGGGAAACCCTTGATCAATTCTTCTTTTATGTTCTTCAAAGTTCAGCAGAGAAAGTGAGAGAGATAGTACATTTAGAATAGAAGTCAATCACTTTGACTTTTGATATCGGCATGAGATCAGTTGAAGACATATTGCTTCAACTGATTCTCTAAGGTGACTCGTTCACCTATCATAGTGTTGCATCTCATCTATTTGCTGCACATTATCGTGTGACACCTTGCTGTACTGTCACATGTGTTGAACCTTGATCACTGAGCTGCTCTCATCTTCATGCTGCTCATCATGGTGCATCTTCCATGGTCTTATTCATCATCAAGCGGCCCATGCTCATGATCTCATTCATCATTATGCTTCCCATGCTCATATCATCATGCATCATTATGCTGCCCATGCTCATATCATCATGCTGCTTATTATGCTGCCCATGATCTCATACATCATGCTGCCCATACTCATATCATCATGCATCATTATGCTATCCATGCTCATATCATCATGTTGCTTATTATGCTGCCCATTATCTCATACATCATGTTGCCTATTATGCTGCCCATGCTCATATCATCATGCTGCTTATTATGCTGCCCATTATCTCATACCTCATGTTGCCTTCCTTCGGAGACAGATGCTCTTGCTGTTTTGACAGTTCTTGGTAGTTCCGGCTTCTTCGGCAGTTTTGACAGTTCCGGCATTTCCGGCTTTTCCAGCAGTTTCGGCTTTTCCGGCAGTTCCAGCTTTTTCGGCAGTTTCGGCTTTTCCTTAGGATCTCTCCTCCTACTAAAACCCAAAAACAAGTAGAGAGAGGAAGAGATCCAAATGTGTGTAGAAATGACTTGAAGCCCTCTTCTATTTATACTAAAACGTAGAGGTTGAATAGACATGATTGTTGGGCTTCTGAGCCTACATAAGTTGTTGGCCGACTTAACAATTTGTCCATAACATAAATAAATTCATAACTTTATAAATACTTATCAGAATCAGTTGATCTTTAGATCAATCCTACACCTCTCAATGAGAGGGATCCAATAAAAATATCAGCTGCCATAAATAATATGACCCACATGGGGTTTGGCCCTAGTTGCCAATTTTAACACTCCCTCTCAACTAGGGAGAACTCCATCCGCTGATCCATATGTCCAACTGTACTATCTCTGCCATCAGTGCCCTGCACTGCATTGCTCTGCTCAGCCTTGCTTAGCTCTGCTCAGCCCTGCTCAGCTCTGGTCAGCTCTGCTAGCTCTACTTAGCTCTGTTGGCTCTGCTCAGCTCTGCTGGTTCTGCTAGCTCTGATCTGCTTTGCTCAACTTTGTTGGCTCTGCTCTCCTCCGCTCAGCTCTACTGGCTCTGCTCAACTCTGCTCTGCCCAACTTAGCTCTGCTGAACCATGAAGAAGAAGAATTGATCGAGAATGTGTCATACCATTCTCCACTGACCCGAAGTCAGTCTCAGAGTGTGTACCACTGGTCCCAGACTAGTCCTCAACCGACCCGAAGTCAGTGTCATAGTAGGTACAACTCCTACCACTAGTCCCAGACCAGTACTCTACTGACTCAAATTCAGTCTCAGAGTATGTACCACTAGTCCCAGACCAGTCCTCAACCGACCCGAAGTCAATGTCATAGTGGGTACAACTCCTACCACTGGTCCAAGACCAGTACTCATTGATCCCAGATCAATGAAGGTCATCCTAGCATAGGGAGTATGGTAGATACAACGATGCGTCCATCGGTACTACGATGGTCCCTATCCTCATTTCCCTGCTCATTGATCAGATGAGAGGTACTTCCCATGAGTCCCAGACTGCATGGGTAGGATGCCTCAACAGAAAAACTTAATCAATCCTGTCCTCACAGGAGAACTAATCATCCTGCTACGCAATCGCCATGGAGAACACATCATCCTGCTACACAATCATCATGGAGAACACATCATCCAGACCTCACAGGAGAACTAATCATCCTGCTACATAATCGTCATGGAGAACACATCATCCAAACCTCACAGGAGAACTAATCATCTTGCTACAAATCGTCATGGAGAACACATCATCCAAACCTCACAGGAGAACTAATCATCTTGCTACACAATCGTCATGAGAACACATTATCCAGACCTCACAGGGATTAATTATCCTGCTACATAGGAGAGCGAATCATCTTGTTCCACAAGAAGCGAATTATCTGTCCCACAAAGAGCGAATCATCTTGTCACCCAGAGAGCGAATCATCCTGTCCACAGGAGAGCAAATCATCCTGTCCCACAAGAGAGCGAATCATCTTGTCCACAGGAGAGCGAATCATCCTGTCCATAGGAGAGCGAATCATCCTGTCCCAGTGCGCACCACCAGGGGAGGGTGAGTCACCTTGTGGTCGTCTGTTGCTCCAGTAAGAACCGCAAGCCCCCAGAGCTCCCAGAACTCAATGTATGCAACATGCAGGACCCTTTTACAAGGGTCCCTTGACGACTCCAAGTCGTTCGGGAAAATCACAAATTTGATCTTTCCTCGGGGCTCTGACAAAGTGTAGTGACCTGTACATCATCTCAATGCGATGGAGCCTCCTTGCTCATCGACTTACCATATCCCAGATAAGACAGTATCTGATGTCTATTTGCTGGAGCAATCATTGAATACGGGATTCCTCACTAATTGAATCCCACCTCTGGTTGTCACAGAGAATCACAGTGGTATTCATCATGTGTACTCACTGAAGAGTCTCCAAAACCAGGCAACTTCATACGAGGTCATACTCGTAGTTATGTATCCGGTCTTGGAGGTACTTATAGCATCGATTTTTGCTTCCTGATCATCCATGATATCGAAGCAGAATCCAAAGAGAACGAGCACTGAGAAGTGCTCTAGTGATCCTCCACACTGCTTGCCCAGTCAACATTCGAATAATCATGCAGTTTTCATATTTCCGGCAGTGTATCTCAATCCATGAGAGATTGTGCCCCGAAGATATCTTAGAGGATTTTGGCACCAATCTAGTGAGGCTCAACCAAATATGAGCTCACCATGCTAACTACAAAACATATGTCCGGACGGAAGTTCACCAAGAACATCAACGCGATTGAGTTTATGAAACTCAGAGGCATTTCCCAAATCTGGTCTGATATCACTACCAAATAACTTCTGAAAGTTAATATCCTCGAGGTAGTCACAGACTTGCATTTTATCATTCCACATTAGGAATCCAACTCCCTCTTGCTTCTTCAAATGAGAGGGTCAGCACCTGTCAGAAATAGGTCGTCCTTATGAGGTGCCAGTATGAGAGGTCGATCATCCACAACCTTTGGGTAATGGTTTGGATCGGTTTCACTCCTAGTGAATCTCAGCTTCATCAAACAGCTATCATTCCTCTCATACTACTCCTGGGGTGTTTTGCTTCAAGCCATAGACGACTTTCTTCCACATGTACACATGAGATTCCCGTTCATGAATCTCAAACTCCACGGGTTGTTCCAAGCCTGTGGACCTGCTACATGAGGGGAATGGTCCCCTTGTAAGATTTTCCTTCGGTACATCTCAGACATGTACCTTCATGCTCTTTTTGAATTCAGGCATCCTAGTCACCATCTGACTCATAGACCTCCATTGCTGAGTCAATGGACATGGTCCCTAGTGGGCTTGATACAACCCTGAACTCTAAAACATCTTTGAAAAATCTATTTTCAAACACATACCTTTCCATCGATGAGTGCCACCCTTAAACCTTACACTTCCATTTCTGAGATGGACACGAGGTTCTTCTTGCGATCAGGTACATAAAAGAGATTCTAGGGTTCCTTGCTTTTTTTGAAGAGTCGACCATTTCCTTGATGACCTACATTACTTATCATTCCTCTGATCATTGAAGATGTCCTTGGAATGATTGTTATCTTCATCAAGAGATTTGTCTCTGCTATTCAGACACTCCTTTGCATGATGGCTGAACTTATTGCAGCCAAGGCATCTGCCTTTCCTTCCACCCTTAGATCTGAACTTCCCAATGAAGTGATCTTTCGCTGTGCCATTCTGATAATATTCTCTGCTTCAACTTCACCCTTAGCGAACTTAGAAGAGAGATGTGGAACTTATTGATCCTTTTGTCTTGTCCCTATTGTCTTCGGTGATTGCTCTTTTTGAAGAGTTGACCATTTCCTTGATGACCTACATTACTTATCATTCCTTTGATCATTGAAGATGTCCCTGGAATGATTGTTATCTTCATCAAGAGATTTGTCTTTGCTATTCAGACACTCCTTTGCATGATGGCTGAACTTATTGCAACCAAGGCATCTGCCTTTCCTTCCACCCTTAGATCTGAACTTCCCAATGAAGTGATCTTTCACTGTGCCATTCTGATAATATTCTTTGCTTCAACTTCACCCTTAGCGAACTTAGAAGAGAGATGTGGAACTTATTGATCCTTTTGTCTTGTCCCTATTGTCTTTGGTGATTGCTCTTTTTGAAGAGTCGACCGTTTCCTTGATGACCTACATTACTTATCATTCCTCTGATCATTGAAGATGTCCCTGGAATGATTGTTATCTTCATCAAGAGATTTGTCTCTGCTATTCAGACACTCCTTTGCATGATGGCTGAACTTATCGCAACCAAGGCATCTGCCTTTCCTTCCACCCTTAGATCTGAACTTCCCAATGAAGTGATCTTTCGCTGTGCCATTCTGATAATATTCTCTGCTTCAACTTCACCCTTAGCGAACTTAGAAGAGAGATGTGGAACTTATTGATCCTTTTGTCTTGTTCCCTATTGTCTTTGTGATTGCTCTTTATTCTGCTTGGGCAATGTCTTCACCTCAGCTCTGATACATGTTAATTTTAGGTATGTTCTTGTAGACAATTATTCAATTTTTTCCACATTAGCAATCACATCGCATAAAGTAAACTGCAGGTAGGACATAATATAAATCCAGAAGGACAAGCCAAGACAAGAGGACACAAGATGTGGCGCTAGCCAGGGACAAACCCCACAATGTGGGGAAACCCTTGATCAATTCTTCTTTTATGTTCTTCAAAGTTCAGCAGAGAAAGTAAGAGAGATAGTACATTTACAATAGAAGTCAATCACTTTGACTTTTGATATTGGAATGAGATCAGTTGAAGACATATTGCTTCAACTGATTCTCTAAGATGACTCGTTCACCTATCATAATGCTGCATCTTGTTTATTTGCTGCACATTATCGTGTGACACCTTGCTGTACTGTCACATGTGTTGAACCTTGATGACTGAGCTGCTCTCATCTTCATGCTGCTCATCGTGCTGCATCTTCCATGGTCTTATTCATCATCAAGCTGCCCATGCTGATGATCTCATTCATCATTATGCTGCCCATGCTCATATCATCATGCATCATTATGTTTCCCATGCTCATATCATCATGCTGCTTATTATGTTGCCCATGATCTCATACATCATGCTACCCATACTCATATCATCATGCATCATTATGCTGCCAATTCTCATATCATCATGCTGCTTATTATGCTGTCCATTATCTCATACATCATGCTGCCTATTATGCTGCCCATGCTCATATCATCATGCTTCTTATTATGCTGCCCATTATCTCATACCTCATGTTGCCTTCCTTCGGAGACAGATGCTCCAGCTGTTTTGGCAGTTCCCGGTAGTTCCGGCTTTTCCGGCAGTTTCGACAGTTCCGACATTTTTGGCTTTTCCTGCTTTTTCGGCTTTTTTGGATTTTCCGGTATTTTCGGCTTTTCCAGTGTTTCTGGCTTTTCTGGCAATTCCAGCGTTTCCAGCAGTTCTAGCTTCTCCAGCTTTTCCGGTTATTCCGGCTTTTTCGGCAGTTCCGGCTTTTCCGACAGTTCTGGTTTTTCCAACTTTTCCTTAAGATCTCTCCTCCTACTAAAACCCAAAGACAAGTAGAGAGAGGAAGAGATCCAAGTGTGTGTAGAAATGACTTGAAGTCCTCTTTTATTCATACTAAAACGTAGAGGTTGAATAGACATGACTATTGGGCTTCTGAGCCTACATAAGTTGTTGGTCGACTTAACAATTTGTCCATAACATAAATAAATTCATAACTTCATAAATACTTATCAGAATCGGATGATCTTTAGATAAATGCTACACCTCTCAATGAGAGGGATCCAATAAAAATATCATCTGCCATAAATAATATGACCCACATGGGGTTTGGCCCTTGTTGCCAATTTTAACATATTCATACTCCTTGCTTAAATATACATAATAAATTATATTTCTTTACCAAGTTTGTTCATCCCCACTTCCCCTAGCATAATGTGATTTAACCTATACATAGAAATGGTTTACTCGGTATCTGAACGCAATCACATCAAATAACATCATTGGTGTCCTTAAATGCGAATCTTAGTAGAATTATGTCATGTCAAAAAGTATGATAATTCTTAGGCCTTTGGTTGTGTTCACGGAGGAGAACAATTCCAACCCTCGCAAAATTTGCTATTTGAGCAACCATGATAGGTATTGGATTCTATTCATCATTAGTTATGTGAATGCCAACCATTGAATTTTGTATTTTGATGCAATCCTGAGTGTAATTCAAAAGAAAATTTACAGCAAGATTGCATTTAGGAAATTAAACCTTAGAGCACACAATCACAAAGTAAATTCAAGGACAAAATCTAACTAAAACAAGTAGCACACACATAGACAATTACTAGAAATTCCAACAACAAAATTAAATTTCAGCAAAATTACAACTTTAGGGTTCAAGAGCTTCTGAATTTCATACATAAAATTTATGCCCTCTGGTTAAGTCTTAGATGGGCTCTTATAACTTGGAAATACTACAAAAGAAAGTAACCCAAGAAATTCTGAACAACCTCTATTTTTAGGCAACTGGTTTCTTCTGTACCCTGCAACTTATCTTCTTCTCCTTCCCTTTTTCCTTCTTCTTTCTATTATTTCTGTGAAAATTCCTCAAACCTGGGCAACAACTAATGATATTTCTCCTATTTGTTAAATTCCTTTAAACAAATTATTTGCAGTTTCCTACGGAAAATATCGAAATACATACACTGCAACTTTCACTTAATTAAATATAATGTGGAAACAAGAAACTGAGCAGGAAGAAAAATACAACACAATAACACTGTTATTTTTGGACAAACATCCCTGGAAAAACCCAATGCTGGAAAATCGGTGCAACAGATCTGGGGGTTTTATTATTATGCAGTAGTAATTTTGAGTACAATTCCTTGGATGCTCAACTAGCAATTCGATACAGAGAGAAACTGGACAAAACAAATAGTGAGATGCGCTCACCCTGCCACTGGAAGAATCTGAGCTTGATCACGTTGGACTGGGGCCTCTGCGTCCCCTATGCGTGGCCTCTACGCAAAACTGCGTAAGCCTCACACAATCTCTACGTCACCCCTGTTGGGAATCACGTTGCTCCTCCTTCGGACCCTCTGCTGGTTGGAAATTTTAATTTCTGCCTCTTGGTCTCACACCTTAGCTCCCGACTTTTGAAACTCTATTTCCTCAACAGGAATTCGATCTCCCTCTAAGGCTTGCGCTGCCACTACATTAGCTCTGCGTAGGCCAACGTTTGCCTCTCTTTGGACGTCGTTCTGCCGTCTCTTCCTTGTACTCTCTGGCCCAGGAAAACTTCCCTCTTTTGGATACTATCTTTGCCTCTCACTGCAAAAGATCACATCGATCACTCTAGCAACTGCTGAGCTGCCCTCTTTGAGAAATTCCATCTTCTTGATTTCTTTCAGTGTGTCTTCCAAATGACCCTCAAGCCTCCTTAAATAATCTTTTTGTTGACATTCAACGGCCCAGATTAGAAGCTAATCAATGGCTAAGATCATTTCTGCTTAATCCTCATCTTCTTCTAGAAGTTACATTCACAGTTATATTAATACCCATTAATTATTTTAATTTCCTAAGTTTAGACTTAGTGACCCATTAAAAATAATTAATTGTTTTAATAAAATGGTCTTCTGGTGGAATTTCCCAAAACACGTTTTGGGTTCTTTGGGATACATGTGCCTAAGCCTCCCTGCAAAATTCGAGACTTAGAGCACATTCGATGCTACCAAAAATCAATACTCCCTCTTAGCGACGAATGTGCTTTAGCAATGCCTCCCACTAAAGCATCACCCTGACTTCATAGTATTGTCCTCTGCTCTGTTGATATCTGACTTGCTATCTACCAATCACTGTGCTACTACTATTGACACTACCACTGTCAACACTGCATCCGTACTACAACTCCCTCTGAATTTTTGCATCCTCACTGCTGCTGTAGCCTGGAACTAGCACTGCCAATTTGCCCCTGCACTGCAAACTTTTGTTGCTACTGCATGAACAACGGAAAAACATCCCAAATTATTGAACTGGTGTTCAATATGATGCATCTCGATGCTGAAGATCTGACTACTGCTAGTCCCATGCTATCCCTCTTAAGCCATTGCATTGCTGTTGCTACTGCACTGTGCCTCCCTGCACTGTTGCAACTCTGCACTACGTTGCTCAGACTTGGTGTTCTAGCCACTGCATCTGTCGCTCCAGCATTCCTCTGCACCATTTGACATTTAGTCCATCCTGCTACTATTGATATGGGCTCCCGTAGCAAAGTATTGATTCGGGAGGTGAACTCCTCAAGGATCCTGCGCATCTGTAGCTCTTTCGAACTACAACTCTAAATCAGCTCACCTCCCTCTTAGAGGTATCTCAGCTGTCATGGCAAACTCCTCCTCCTTGATCTTCGCGGGTTCAGCCTATGGATCGTGCTTCTCATCTTTGTCCTTCTTCCTGAGAGGACACTGTGTTGCGTAGTGACCCATTTCACCACACCTGAAGCATTTGATCTTCGAGACATCCTTCTTCCGCTTGCGCTGCTCCTGTTGCCCCTTGGATGCAAGGGATGCATTTTCTTCCTCCTCCTTGGGCTTGGACCCACTGCTGCTGCTTTTGTCAAGCTTACACTTGACTAGATCTCTCCTCAGCTCTTCCTACTTGAGAGCTGCCCACATACTATCCCAGTCTGGCAAAGCTGCCCTGCCCAGGATGCTCTAGACAAAGACTTGCCACTCTTCTGAGACTGAGTTTAGGGTCAGTCTCACAATCTTGGAACCTTGAGGTGTAGATCCCATAGCTGCTAACTCGTCCCGGGTCTCCTGAAGCTTCGTGAGGAACGAATCTATGCGCTCCCCCTTCTGCATTTGTGCAGATCTTAGTTTCTACTCTAAGTACATCTTCCACTGCTCGAAAGATCGTTGATATAGCGTTGCCAAGGCATCCTGTTGAAGAATCTAGGGCAATTAGAGTTATTGTGATTCTTCTTAGCATGATAACTATTTGTGAGGTATTTTAAATTTTTCTTATCAGCACAACCTTCTCTTGATATCATTAGTTTGTGTATTTCTTACATCATCAAACAATTACCAAAATACAAGAGACAAGAACACAAGATGTTGGCTTTCTGCCAGGGCCAAAACCTCTCCCTCTTGGAGAGGAAAACTCGCTCAAAATTCTTCTTATAGAGATTCCAATTGACGAATATCAAGACCATGACCCTTGACCTATCAAGCGACTCCAAGACCAAGACACCAATCCTCTTCTTACCGCTGAGGTCATCATCATCATTACTGTTGTACGATGACTGTTCCTTCTTCAAGTTCTTCAACATCACAATGAGATCTTCATATACATGAATGAGAGCTACACTGAGGTTATTGTTGTATCATTGATAAATCATTGATACCTTCATTGGAATACTAGTGAGATCACGATTGTCCCATCATAGCTATTCCTTCACCGAGATCATAACCATGTTAGGATCATGATTGCGCCTTGATCGAGAATGCAACTGTGTTCATCATGATTGCACTGAGATCTTCATCAAGAATGTGACTGTGTTCAACGAGATCTTACTTGTCATGACTATGTCGAGAATACATCATTGTGGGATTACTGAGCTCCTTCTTAACTGAGACTGTGAGAGTATGTTGAGAGTGTATACTCTTGTAATGCTTGTTCAAAACCACAGGGATCCTTTTCCTAACCGAAACACTATACTACTTCTTCACTCGAGATTTCTGTGCCTCTTAACTTGACCTAGATTTCAGAGAGATATGCGAAGTTGTCACTGTACTTATCACCGAGATTTTGTACCTTACTATACCATGCAAAGTTTCAGAGTGATCCGAAGTTCTATTTCGTCTGTGGTGACCCTAACTGCATATATATAGTGGTCTGTCCTGTATATAAGCCGACTTGTATTTGTGAAGAGATGTGTCACCTTATTTGAGTCGACTTGTCATTTATATATATCTTGAGGCCGACATGATTGCCTTTCTTCATCGTTTTGCTTGCAGGCTTCTTCTTGTGCTTGTCTTGGAGGATTGTGCTGGTCTTGGAGGGCTACTTGACCTTTCTATAGACTTGTATACATTATACATAGGCTCAAGAAGAGCTCTTTAATTATGACAAATCCTAAAGACATCAAGAAGAAGTCTTTGACCTATGAATGACACTTCTTGCTCATGAAACCCATGATGTAAGGAATACAATAAATATATATTTTTACATAAAAACATAATTACAATGTCATGAAGACTGAACCTAGTTATACTTTCTTCAACACATCCCACATCTCCTTAGCAGTCCCTCTGCTAGTGATGTGACAGACTACATGATCCTTTACTCCATCAAGGATCATCCTCTTCGCCTTCGCTATTTCTCCCTTGTACTTCTTCAGTTGATCTGGATCCGCGGGCTCAACCACCACGCTGTTGATATATACCTTGAGAAAATGATTATCTAGAAGGCACGGCATCCTTGCCTTCCGGATCACATAGTTGGATGCCCCATCCAACCTGTCTTGATCTCTTAGTCCACTGGCTGCCATCTCTGCCACGAAAATGTCGAACCGCTCCTCTCTGTTTCTTACTGTAGTTGTTCAACCAATAAGAACACTGTTAAAATTGGCAACTAGGGCCAAACTTCATGTGGGTCATCTAATTTATGTCAGCTGATATTTTTCTTGGATTCCTCTCTTCGAGAGGTTTAGGATTGATCTAAAGATCATCCGACTTCGACATGTATTCATGGAGATATGACTTTATTTATGTTGTTTGACAATTTGTCAAGGTCGGCTAGCAACCAAATTACTCCAACTTATCCTCAACGTTGCATTATAGCTAGAAGAGGTCTTCAAGTCATTTTGACACTCACATCTCTTGTGATCTCTCTTCACTTGTTTGGGTTTTGGTGGAAGGAGAGGTCTAAGGGAGAAGCCCTATACGCTGTTCTAGAGGAGATCTAACCCTAGCCACAGAACTAAAAGGAATACCTAGATGCTATCAAAGAGAAGGCTCTCATACGCAGTCAAGGAGGAAGCAAGCTCTTGTTCAGTTGTGCCCTAGCCGTTGTCAAGAAAGGTCTAAAGCCGACTTAGCTGCAGTCCTGAAGGAGTTGATCTAGCCGCAATCCAAGCAAGGAGACTTAGCCGCAGTTCATGAAGCCTAGCCGCAGTTGAAGGGAGAAGACCCAACAACTGTCTTATGAGGAGGTTTGTCCGCAGTTAAAGGAGACCTATTTGTTGTCTAAAGGAGCTTCAGTACACAACCCTAATCCGCAACATAAGAAGGTCCAAAGCCGCAGTTAGAGGAGCCTTAAACACAACTTGAAAGGGACCCTAAGACGTAGCTAGAAGGTTGGACCTAGCCGCAACAAAAGTACCACATTGTTATAGGTGACAGCGTGGTCTAATTCAAGGTTGTTTGGGCATGATAGGGTCGATGTTGAGCTTGATTTGAAGGGCAAAAGAAGCCGCTAAAAGGAGGAGCAAGGGATTGTAGTTTAAGGGTTGATTGAGGCATTGATTGAGGGGACCAAAGTTATAGTCCACTGCTGGGCTAGGCCGTAGGCCATAGCTAGTTGTTGGAGGCCTTTAGGAGCTGCATTCAGAAGGATAACAACCCCATAAAGCAACATATAGTTGGAGGGACTGTATGAAGGCTAGCCGCAGTCAATAGGTAGATTGTTGGATGCGTTTAGGGTGCTGTAGCACTTAGATCGTGCCCTAACCAGTGACCAGGTTTGCCATGAAATGCACCAGCGCTTGCAGCATGTAAAAGGTGCTAGATTAGCAGCCTTGACATGATCAGTGAAGCAGAAAAGGAAGGAGTCTTATGGAAGGAAAGCTTCAGTACTTTGGGTGATTGGTTGAGCTGTTCTAGGACTATCATCTGCTATATAGAAATATTCAGAAGATCTTCTGATATTCTATTTGGCAAGTCAAGTATTGACTTCAAATCATTGTACTCTATCTTTTTCTCTCTCTTGAACTATTGAAGAATTGATCAAGGGTTTCCCCACATTGGGGTTTGTCCCTGGCTGGTGCCACATCTTGTGTCCTCTTGTCTTGGCTTGTTTTCTACTATTTGTATGTTCTATCTGCACTTTACTATCATGCTGATGTGATTGCTAATCTGAATATTATCATTGCGCTAATATGAAAAATTGAAGTAAATTGCTCTAAGCATAGAACATATCAAAATTTAACAAAAACAAACTTCTTGGCGGAAAGACTATTGAGGAAAAATTCCCTCACTATGCTTCTCTTCTCTTTTTTGATGATTTTCTGCCCAGCAAACTGCTTGCAGAAAAAATGTGCCCCACCAAGTTTTTCCTCACGCTGAGGCTCTTCGCTGCTCCCTCTCGCACGACAAGATTTCCATCTGGAAGCCCTTCCTCTCTGTTGACTCAATCAGAGAGAGACTTTCCTCGAAAATTCAACCCTCCTGGCTTGGACTGCGCAAACCCTTTGGGGATTTGAATTGCTGCCTCTTGCAGTTATTCGACCTCCTCTACTCAGCTCTGGGTTCTCTGGCATTGTTCTTCTCGCTTCACCTGCACTGCTCTGATACCATGTGAAAATTCCTCAAACCCGAGAATCCCTACTGCAACAATTGATGATATTTCTCCTATTTGTTAAATTCCTTTAAACAAATTACTTGCAGTTTCCTATGGCAAATATCGAAATACATACACTGTAGCCTTCACTTAATTAAATATAATGCAGAAACAAGAAACTGAGAAAGAAGGAAAATACAACACAATAACACCGTTATTTTTGGACAAATGTCCCGTGCAACAAATTTGAGGGTTTTATTATTATGCAGTAGTAATTCTGAGTACAATTCCTTGGATGCTCAACTAGCAATCTCATACAAAGAGAAACTAGACAAAACAAATGGTGAGATGCTGTCACCTTGCCACTAGAAGAATTTGAGTCTGATCACGCTAGACTGGAGCCTCTGTGTCCCCTCTGTGTGGCCTCTGTGCAGAACTGTGTAAGCCTCACGCAGTCTCTACGTCACCCTTGTTGGGAATCACACTGCTCCTCCTTTAGACCCTCTACTGGCTGGAAATTCTGAATTTCTGCCTCTCAGTCTCACACCCCAGCTCCCGACTTCTGAAACTCGGTTTCCTCAGTAGGAATTCAATATCCCTCTAAGGCCTGTGCTTCCACTGCGTTAGCTCTGCGTGGGCCAGCGTCTGCCTCTCTCTAGACATCATTCTGCCCTCTCTACCTTGTATTCTCTAGCCCATGAAAACTTTCGTCTTACGGATACTATCTCTGCCCCTCACTGCAAAAGATCACTTCGATCACTCCTCTAGCAACTATTGCGCTACCCTCTTTGAGAAATTCGATCTTCGTGATCTCTCTCGGTGTGTCTTCCAAATGACCCTCAAACCTCCTTAAATAATCTTCTCGTTGACATTCAATGGCCCAGATTAGAAGCTAATCAATGGCTAAGATTATTTCTGCTTTATCCTCATCTTCTTCTAGAAGTTACACCCACAGTGAGATTAATACCCATTAATTATTTTAATTTCCTAAGTTTAGACTTAGGGACCCATTAAAAATAATTAATTATTTTAATAAAATTCTTTTGGTTGAATTTCTGAAAACTCTTTTTGGGTTCTTTGGAATACATGTGCCCAAGCCTCCCTGCAAAATTTGAGACTTAGAGCACATCCAATGCTACCAGAAATCAACAATTTCTTCATATGCCACTCTTCTTTTCCTTTCTTCAACATAAAAATAAATCATGTGAGCCTCTTAATTCTCCCTTTACTCATACATTTAAGATTCATAAATGAAACTATTGTGTCCTTCCATCAACTGATGCCACACATCTTTATTCCATCTACCCAAGTACACCCCTTGTTATTTTTTTCATTTCATCCATCCTTGGGTCAATTCATTTGGGCTGCTAGAGCGACGTTGGGTGACCTTTTCTAAATTGCATGTGAAATGACTAGTAGGGAAACAAGGATTGTTGGATGAGGAAGATCAATGGTTGTGAAAATTGTAGGGAAAAGGTGGTTATGTCATGTGAGGGCTCGCTTCACGTTGCAATTCGCATGGGCCATTTGAATGCAGGGTCCAATCCAACGATAAAAAGGGATTGCAAATGTCCTATTACTGCAAAATATTGCACCTTGGTGCAAAGCCTTCACCAAGAAAGAAACTTGCACAACAAGACATGTGTGTTACCACTGTCACCTCAGTAACTACCCTTCTTCTGTTTTAGTGGTGACAACCAGCCACCACAAGGGAGGCTTCCCGGTAGGACTCGGGGATTAGGTAAACCTAAGAGACTAAAAGCTAAGTACCCCCCAAATCTCCTAGAAACTATATCCACCTACACAAGCCTATAGTGACTAGGGCAAGATGGAGATTGAGTGTAAAGTGAGCAGAAGGGTTCATAGGGCCTACAGGGCAATCCTAAGGCTATCTAGACTAGTGGAGTCTCAAATAGGTTCCTAAAACACAACCTAAGCTCACTAGACATAAAGCTGCTATAGCTAGGGAAAAAATAGGCAGTTTTGGACAACATTGTTACTTTATAACAACAATAAATCTAACCATTAAAAATGCACAAAAAGTACATGAAATGAAATATTAGAAAATTGAGAACTTAGGAAATAAAATTTAACAACTTTTGACAGTTCAATTAGCCAATAAATAGAATTTAAATGATGACGTCAGCCCTAATAAATTGCAGAAAAATGCATGAAAAACATTGATTTTGCTTTTCCAATGTACATAAAGTTGATTCTACACCACATGACATTCATCAAAGAGCATTACGAAACCAATGGAACACATTTGAGGTGAAAATTATTCCCAATACCAAGGCAATAATAGAAAATGAGCTTTTAATTAAACTACGGTTTTACAAATTAAAACCTATACACTAGATGAAGACAAGTGCCTTCTCCACCTAGGGTATTGGATTCTAGGATACAAACCAAATATAGGGCAATCTAAAAGAGAAGACCGAATTCCAACACAGGAGGGCAAATTAACCTATTTGCCCTAGGGTTTAAATTAGGGTTCTTAATTCTCTAGAAATTCAAGGGATAAAAATCAACCTACTGTAGTCAAATCTTTAGAAATTGAGGACAAACTCAACAAGGGACATGTACACAAATGCCAAATTAACCTACTTAACAATAGTAGCAACAATTCTTATGAAAATATCCAAGCATAGGATTTATAACAACTTACAAAGCATGCAAGAGCCAAGATTCACCATGAGAAATCCTTGAGGAGAGCTCAATCCAAGAGAAAAACCCTAGGCATAGTTGCTCAACTACGCCTCATTGTGCACTAGTACAAGAGTTCAAGAGAAGAAAATGAATGTTTGTTGTGATCCAAGAATGAAATTGACTCCTTTATTTATATAATGCCATGGTGAGTTGATTCCTTGAAAAAAGGCTAAAAGATTCCCACAAAACTACACAATCCATGATACAAGGTAATACGGTCACATGTCAACCCTAAAAACAACCATCTTAACTCAAAAACATAACAAAAAGCATCAATGACCTGCTCATGTGAGAAACAAGGTTAAAAGATGTGACGTAATGCTTTAAATGAGCCTCGTTGTCATCAAAATGTGTAAGAGGCACCTCAAAAGGTGATCATTATGAACATACCACCTCAGTTGTCATGGACAAGTGCTCCATCATCAAGAATCCATCCTCAACATCAAGTGGTTCATCATCAACATGACATAATGGTCTAGGGTGCCATGCCACCTCTCAAAATCATGCTAGGATAAATTCATAGATGAAAGAGGCCATGTCTTCATCTAAGAAGATGTACTAGCCCCTCCAAAAGGGTTCGACGAGTCATCATTGTCAAAAACCATCATCCACATGGTAACATCCATTAAGTGTTAGTTTTTGTAGCATTGGATGTGCTATAGCCATGAAAATTGGTGGAGAGGCTAAGGCACATGAGTTCTAAAGAACCCAAAAACCATTAGGTGAAATTCCACCTAGATTGTATTTTATTAAAATAATTAATATTTTTAATGGGTTTCTTAAGTCTAAACTTAGGGAAATTAAAATATTAATGGGTATTAATCAAAATATGGGTGAGAATGATCTAGAAGACGGATCAAGTCATGTTTTAATTTTAGCCGTTGATTAGAGACTTAATCTCGCTGTTGAAGTCTCAACAGGAAAAGTATAAAGAGGCTTGGGGTTCATTTAGAGACACACAGAGAGATTGAGGAAATCGATTTTTTGAGGTGAGAAGTTCTCAGGAGGAAAATCAATTCGGGAGATCTTGCAGTAGAGGGGTAGGGATAGTTCGGGAATACTGATAGAGAGGCGGAGAGAAGCTTGTGGAGGTAGCGCAGTAGCTAGGAGGACTGACGCTAGGCCAGTTTGGGCCCACGCAACCTTGAGACAGAGCCAGAAGGGCCAACGCAGAGGAGAAAGTTGCCTTCCACGTAGAAAGCTAGAATTGCCGAAATAGCCGGGAAAGTTGACGCTGTGGGCAGAAGAGCTGAAGCAAAGCCTATAAGGCTGACACAAGGCCTATGCAGGGCCAACACAAAAATAGCTGGGGTTAGCCAGTTTTGCTGTCGGATCAGCCAGAATCTGCCGCGTGAATTGAGGTAAAAGTCACTTAGATTTTCTGCCATTGTATTTCTCTGTCATTGGTTTGTCAGGACTCGGGAGGGCTACTAGCTTTTGTATTCAGAATTACTGCTTAATAATAGAAAACCCTTAGAGTTGCTGCACCGATTTTCCCACATTGGATTTTTCCAGGGACTATTTTGTCGAAAAATCACTGTGTCCTATGTATCTTGTTCTTTGCTCAGTTTCCTTGTTTCATGCAAATCAAATTTAAGTATTGTTGGCTGCAGAAATAATTTGCTTAAGTATTTAGAAGAATAACTTGATGAATGTAATTAAAATCAAGTAGGTGAAGTAGATTCAGGTTTGTTGCAATAGGGTTTCCTTGAGGATTAAGAATTTTCACATTAAGAAGGGTACATCCTTTGTGGAAGCAATTTCCTAGCTCTAATTATCAGTGTCCAAGTTTCTGGAGGGAGAGGAAGTCATAATCAATGTAGTTAAATCATCACATGACTGAATGTCCCTTAGGAAGTGTGCAACAATCTACTTGCAAGTACTTAGTGTGAAAATTCCTAAATCTAACAATCTCAGGAATCCTATTGCAACCAACTAAATCTACTTATCCTAGATTGTAGATTATGTTACAAACTTATAAGTTTATAAGAAGAGCTTCAGCGTAAATCACATGAAAAAGACTTTTGTCGACGCGTTTCGAACCAACCAGTGTGGTTCATCGTCAGGACAAGTTGAAGAAACATATCTGGCATAGCATGTTAAATAGACTGTGCAGAGACTCCAACGGCTACATAACGGCTAATTGACAGCTACTTTGGACCTTATGGTTAGGTTAAACTTATATTAATAAAAATATTATTTTTATTTTATACGGTTATTAAAATTGTATAAATAAAATAAAAATGATTTATTTAATAATATCCATTTATAGTCAAATTAATAAAGGTAATTGGTTGTTAGGATAGAAGAAAATATATAATTTTAATGGTAAGTTTCCAGCTTTAAGTTACCCATTTGTTAATTAATTTACTAAATATAAATATGTTTGTTAAGGTAAAATTAGAGAGTAAATAATCTAGAAGGCAGAATTAAAAGCTAAGTTAATTTGTATTTGAATTTATTAATTAATAATAATATAAATATCAATAAAATCTAATTGATATTTATTGATATCAATTAGATTTAACACTGGTTGGTTCGAAACGCGTCGACAAAAGTCTTTTTCATGTGATTTACGCTGAAGCTCTTCTTATAAATATGACTGATCACAGAAGCCTCAATTCTACAATTGTTTCCCTGCAAAACTTATAAGTTATTTTAGATTTCTTCATGAAATATCGAAGTAAATTACTGAAGCGACCTATACTAATTAAATATGATTTTGAAACATAGAAATTGAGCAAGGAAAATCAAACACATAGGACAGTTATTTTTGGACAAATGTCCCTGGAAAAACCCAATGCAGGAAAATTGGTGCAGCAACTTTGGTGCAGCAAATTGGTGCACAATTGATATTATTATTTTATTGATATTTATATTATTATTAATAAATAAATTCAAATACAAATTAACTTAGCTTTTAATTCTGCCTTCAAGATTATTTACTCTCTAATTTTACCTTAACAAGCATATTTATATTTAGTAAATTAATTAACAAATGGGTAACTTAAAGCTGGAAACTTACCATTAAAATTATATATTTTCCTAACAACCAATTACCTTTATTAATTTGACTATAAATGGATATTATTAAATAAATCATTTTTATTTTATTTATACAATTTTAATAACCGTATAAAATAAAAATAATATTTTTATTAATATAAGTTTAACCTAACCATAAGGTCCAAAGTAGCTGTCAATTAGCCGTTATGTAGCCATTGGAGTCCCTGCACAATCTATTTAACATGCTATGCCAGATATGTTTCTTCAACTTGTCCTGACGATGAACCACACTGGTTGGTTCGAAACGCGTCGACAAAAGTCTTTTTCATGTGATTTACGCTGAAGCTCTTCTTATAAATATGACTGATCACAGAAACCTCAATTCTACAATTGTTTCCCTGCAAAACTTATAAGTTATTTTAGATTTCTTCATGAAATATCGAAGTAAATTATTGAAGCGACCTATACTAATTAAATATGATTTTGAAACATAGAAATTGAGCAAGGAAAATCAAACACATAGGACAGTTATTTTTGGACAAATGTCCCTGGAAAAACCCAATGCAGGAAAATTGGTGCAACAACTTTGAGGGTTTTATATTATTAAGCAGTAGTTTTGAATACAACTCTGGATGCCGTCCCGACAATCCAGTTACAGAGAAAAAGACACTAGCAAAAAACTTAGTGAGATTACCTCATTTCACCCGGTAAATCCTTCTGATCCAGCCATTGAACTGACTATCCCTAGCTACAACTTCGCAGTAACTGCATGGAGCTCTCTGAGGCTCTGCGTTGGGTCTGCTTGCCTCCTAGAAACTTGACGTCAACTTTCCCGACTGATCCAACTACTCCTCGACAAGTTTCAGATTTCTACAAGAGGACAACTATTCCTCTACGCTGGCCCTTCTGGCACTACGTCAAGCACTGCGTGGGCCCTCTTGGCCTAGTGTCAGTCCTCCCTAGGTCTGCGTTGCCTCCGTTGGTGTATCTATGCCTCTTTGCTGAGTATTCGGGGTTTCGAAGAAGATCCTCCAACACAACTATCCCTGCCCCTCTTCTTGCAAGAGATCTTCTTAATTGATTTTCCTCTTGAGAACTTCTCACTTCAGAAAATCGATTTCTTGATCTCTCTGTGTATTTTCCAAATGACTCTCAAGCCCCTTCTTATATCTTCCTGTTGGATAACCAACAACCTAGATTACATCTTAATCAATGACTCAGATTGTTTTGGCTTGATCCGTGGCTTTTTCTAGAAGTTTCACCCTTGATTAGATTAATACCCATTAATATTTTAATTTTCCTAAGTTTAGACTTAGGAACCCCATTAAAAATATTAATTATTTTAATAAAATCACTTTTGGGTGGAATTTCCCAAAACGCTTTCGGGGTTCTTTGGAATACATGTGCCCAAGTCTCCCTACAAAATTTGGGACCAAAACTAACCCATATTGTTGTCGGGAGCACCCCGAGCCCCCATTTCTCATGAAAGCCCCCACCAATTGACTCATACCAAGTTTCTACCACCGCTTTCAGTTCTGAATCTCAAGCATATTGTTGTCGAGCCCGAACCCCCATTTCTCATGAAATCATCCAATTCTCTCACTGTAATACGTAATACTTAGAGCACATCCGATGCTACCCCAAATCAAAACTCCCTCTTAGTGAGGAATGTGCTCTAGCAATACATTGCTACTGCACACTGCTCTGACTCTGAAGCACCGTTCCTGCGCTGCTGATGCCTGACATGCATTCCATCAACCATTGCGCTGCTGCTGCTACTGTACTGCTGCCTTTGACATTGCCATTGTCAATGTTACATCTGTACTGCAACTCCCTCTCAAACGCTGCATGTGCTATGTTGCTAGCACTGCCACTGCTAACATTGCATCCATATTGCAACTCAGTTCTGAGAGAAGCAACTGAAAACATCCAAAATTGGACAAGTATCCAGTGGATAGACCTTGGTGCTGAAATCTTGACTGCTGCCAATTCCACGCTCTCTTCTGAAGCCACTGCACTACTGAGTCTCTCCACTATGCCTCCTTGCACTATTGCTTCTCTGCTCTGCGCTACTCACATTCTGGCGCTACTAACCACTGCATCTGTTGAATCAACACTCCATGGCACCAACTGAAAAATCCACCATCCCGCTACTACTAATCATGGGCCCTTGTAGCAAGGTGATGATCCAAGAGGTGGGCTCCTCAAGGATCCTGCCCATATGTAGCTCTATCAAACTACAGTTCTATATCAGCCCACCTCCCTCCTAAAGGTATCTTGGTTGTCATGGCGAACTCCTCCTCCTATTCGATCTTTGCGGCCGCAAACTTAGGATCATGCTTCTCATCCTTGTCCTTTTTCTTCAATGGACACTAGGATGCATAATGGCCCATCTCGCCCCATCTGAAGCACTTCACCTTGGAGATGTCCTTCTTTCGTCTCTTTTGCCCCTGCTATCCCTTCGATTCAAAGGCTGCGTTATCCTCCTCCTCTACCTTGGGTTTCGACCCACTGCTGCTGCTGCTTCCGTCAAGATTGACCTTGAGCAGGTCTCTCCTCAGCTCTTCTTGTTTCAGAGCTGCCCACATCTCGTCCCAATTTGGCAATGCTGCTTTGCCTAGGATACTCTGGACAAAGATTTGCCACTCATTCGAGACGAAATTTAGAGCCAGTCTCACTAACTCCGAATCCTGAGGTGTATGTTCTGCAGCTGACAGCTCATCACAAGTCTCCTTTAGTTTCGTGAGGAATGGATCCACACATTCTCCCTTCTGCATCTGAGCAGATCTCAGCTTTTGCTCTAAGTACATCTTTCGCTGCTCGGAAGATCCTTGATACAATGTGGCCAAGGTATCCTACATCTCTTTTGGAGTCCCTTTGCTTGCAACGTGGCAACCACGTGATCCTTGACTCCATCTAGGATCTTCCTCTTCGCCTTAGCCATATCAACTCTGTACTTCTTCAACGGATCTGAATCCTCCAGGACATCTACCACATTATCAACATACATCTTGAGGGCATTCTCATCTAGAAGGAAAGTCATTCGAGCCTTCCAGATGGCATAGTTGGAAGTCCCGCCCAACCTGTCCTGATCCCTCAAGCCACTGGTTGCCATATCCTCCGAAAAATGTCAAACAACTCCCTCCTTCTCCCTACTGTGTAGCTCCTAGGCTGAATTACGCACTCCCTGATGGAGCTGGTAAGTTGTTGCTCCTCTGCTGCTCAACAAATGAGAAATATTGATTTCCTTGGCAAGAAATCACTGAGGAAGTATTCCCTCACTATGCGATCTGCTTTTTCCTTTTGACAGCTTTTCTGCGCAACACTTAGCTTGCAGAAACTGCGTCCCTCTAGCTTTGCGTGGCTTTGCGTAGCTCCCTCTACCTTGGCAAGTTTTCAATTTGGCAGTCTTACCTCTCTGTTGGTTCACTCAGAGAGAGACACCCACGAAAATATAACCCTCCTCGCTAGACTTGCGCAATCCCTCAGGGGATTCGAACTGCTGCTTGCTGCAGCAATTTAGCCCTTGCTTCAGTGCTAGATCTTCTTTTCCTGTTTCACATTAATAGTTCTGATACCATGTGAAAATTCCTAGATCTAACAATCTTAGGAATCCTACTGCAACCAACTGAATCTACTTCTCCTATATTGTAAATTATGTGCAAACTTGTTTCAGATTTCTTCATGAAATTTTGAAGTAAATTATTGAAGCAACCTACACCAATTCAATATGATTTTGAAACATAGAAATTGAGCAAGGAAAATCAAACACATAGGACAATAATTTTTGGACAAATGTCCTTGGAAAAACCCAATGCAGGAAAACCAGTGCAGCAACTCTGAGGGTTTTATATTATTAAGCATAGTTTTGAATACGACTCTGGATGCCCTCCTGGCAATCCAGTTACAGAGAAAAAGACACTGGCAGATTACCTCACTTCACCTAACAAATCCCTCTGATCCGACAACTGAATTGACTATCCCCGGCTACAATTGCGTTGCCCCTTCGCAGTAACTGCGTGGGCCTTCATGGAGCTCTCTGATGCTTTGCGTTAGCTCTGCGCTGGGTCTGCTTGCCTCTTGGAGCTTTGACGTCAACCTTCTCGACTGATCCAGCTGCTCCCCGACAAGTTTCAGATTTCTGCAGGATGACAACTATTCCTCTACGTTGGCCCTTCTGGCATTGCATCAAGCACTGCGTGGGCCCTCTTGGCCCAACATCAGTCCTCCCTCGGTTTGTGCTGCCTCCATTGGTGTATCTCTGCCCCTTTGCTGAGTATTTGGGGTTCTGGAGAAGATCCTCCAAGCTAACTATCCCCGCCCCTTTGCTGCAAGAGATCTTCTCAATCAATTTTTCCTCTTGAGAACTTCTCACTTCGGAAAATCGATTTTTTGATCTTTGTGTATTATCCAAATGACCCTCAAGCCCCTTCTTGTATCTTCCTGTTGGACAACCAACGACCTAGATTACATTTTAATCAAAGGCTCAGATCGTTTTGGCTTGATCCGTGTCTTTTTCTAGAAGTTTCACCTCTGATTAGATTAATACCCATCAATATTTTAATTTTCCTAAGTTTAGACTTGGGAACCCCATTAAAATGAAAATATTAATTATTTTAATAAAATCACTTCTAGGTTGAATTTCCTAAAACGCTTTCTGGGTTCTTTGGAATACCTGTGCCCAAGTCTCTCTGCAAAATTTGAGACTTAGAGCACACCCGCTGCTATCCCAAATCAACACTTAGGTGAAGACTCAAGGTTGGTTGGATGTCATCTTTGAAGTGCTAAAGAAGCATGTTGAGATCCCTCAAGGGATGGCCAATCGAACCAGGAGCAAGCACTTAGCGCAATTCATGGAATCAAGTGAGATCATCATCAAAGGTACGTGAAACCATATATGTATCAAAGTGGGCCATAGTTAATGGAGCAAGGCATTAAAGTACATCACACAAACCTCCTTTTTGAACGTCTTTCTAGCTTGAGACTTGTAAAAAGCTACTCTACTTAAGTATGGGATATTATCAACAAGCCTTATTAGGTGCTTCCAACCTCAAGGGGAGGAATAGTTTCTTGTCCGACCCATCAATCAACATGTGTAAGTAAAAGTGTGGAATGGTTTGGTGTTTGACTTCATGGAAGATGTGATTGTGGTGTACCATCTATGCATACAATGTCCTTTAATATGATGTGAAGAGGGAGCAATCGTGGTGTTAATTTTCTTGAAGCCAACTCCCAGTATTTAATTTGTAGTAGAAAACTTACTAAATAAACACACAACTAGGTTCCTAACAAAATAATTAGCGAAAGAGAAATTACACAACCAATCTCAATCGCATATGACACAAATTTCTGTCCAATCAACAGTTCTTCATTAATAAATTAATCCAAACCTACTTGGGTTGTCGTCTCGGATAATGGTCCAACGAAGAAAATACAAAATACAAAATAAACTTGGATTTGATCTAGGAGATTTGCCCTAGATTGATGCTCGATCTTCTTTATAGATTTGGATTTCTAGCCTTTCTGCACTCCCTCAGACCTGACACTTTGAAGCATCACACTCCTCCTCTTAAGGCTAGTGCTGTTGTATAGTGTGCCTTTCTCCCTCTCCCTAGCCTTGCTTTTATAACTTTTGATTGAGCCAAAAGTTAAAACAGTTCTTCATTAATAAATTAATCCAAACCTACTTGGGTTGTCGTCTCGGATAATGGTCCAACGAAGAAAATACAAAATACAAAATAAACTTGGATTTGATCCAGGAGATCTGCCCTAGGTCGGTGCTCGATCTTCTTTATAGATCTGGATTTCTAGCCTCTCTGCACTCCCTCAGACCTGACACTTTGAAGCATCACACTCCTCCTCTTAAGGCTAGTGCTGTTGTATAGTGTGTCTTTCTCCCTCTCCCTAGCCTTGCTTTTATAACTTTTGATTGAGCCAAAAGTTAAAACCCTAATCCTAACCCTAATCTCAAAGTGATTGATCGTTGAGATTAGATCTCACTTCACTTTAGATCAACGACTAAGATTAAAACTTACTAAAGTAAATTACTTTACTTTTCCTTAGTTTACTTTAGCTCAATGAGCCAACATAATACTTATGTGCTTTTCCTAAATTACAAAGCAACTTGCTCAATCTAGAGCAAGTATCCTAGGGAGATCTTGTGGGCAACTTCTACATGCCTAGATACTTAGTATTTCCATAAGAGAGGTCATGTGAACAATATTTTAGTCTTTCCATTGTTGGAATGGGCTTTATGTTCTCCTAATGATGGTTTAATGTGTAAACAGTTAGTTAGTCCAAAGATTGGATGAGTTGCAATTTCTATAGACTCACCATGATGTAGCATGGGAATTATTGGGTTGTGGATAAAGGAGATGGAAGCAATTAAAGGAAATTTAGTTGTTGTGAATGAGGATAGGCGACATGCATTAGATATGCTTGATAAAATGATATAGGTTTATCGTAAGTTTTTGGAACTTTGCACGTTTGAGGAATTAGAGAGAGTGAGAAGAACATGACAGAGGAAGGGCAGGGTCAGGATGATAGCATGGTACTGGCAGGAAAAAGCACACAGGAGGGTCAGCCTATGGTGCAAGAATTGTTGGCATTGGTATTATCTCCATGGTGTGACCCTAGAGAAGGTGATTTCTTTCACTGGATTTCGTGACGATGTCATGCATTTAATTTTATTTTTTATTTTTACAAGATCGGTTATGGTTTTATATATTCCAAAAAAGAGAGAGGAGCAAGCTCCTGATACATATGGGGCTGGAAAGAGTCATGCTGAAGGAGAGTAGATTGGGAACACATTCCTGGGTTCCTTTAGACATGAATCCAAAAATTCCAACTACATTTCTAGCATATTGCTGCACAAACTGAGAAAGCAAGAGAATACATTTACATAACATAAATTTCAGAAACTAAGAAACTTCAAAACA
The DNA here is from genome assembly GCA_000404065.3 of Pinus taeda. Taxonomy (NCBI): domain Eukaryota; kingdom Viridiplantae; phylum Streptophyta; class Pinopsida; order Pinales; family Pinaceae; genus Pinus; species Pinus taeda. The sequence continues at coordinate 4,063 of APFE030928698.1, read as the reverse complement.
CTTATGATGCTTTTTAATATTTGTTTACAGATTGATCTTGCTGAGATCTCTATATACTACTCCGATAGTTGGAGTTTTCTCCCTTTTGATTCAGAGTAATGTTTTTGAGGTAGCTGACTGTCTCCTCAAGGTGAGTGCACCTGTTGGTGAGTGAGTCTATTTTAGCCTTTTGACTCTCCAATTGTCTCTTCAAAGCTGAGTTTTTAGACCTCATTTGAATCTTCAAGTCTTGGATTGTCTCTCTTATCTTGGTGATCATGAATTTGTTAGCTCGACATGTAGCGCATTTCTCATTTTGTGAAGCTCGGTCTACTGGATTTAAGTCCATTGTTGAGCGGTCTTTTGCCGTCTTGCGATCTGAGATATTATCCTCTGTGGTGTGCTGGTTCTTCTTGGTGTCTCTGCTAGATGAAGGCCCTGTTGTTGTTCCCCTGAGCTTGATAGAGTGGTGCCTATGTTCCTTCTTGCTAGATGGACGAAGATCCAACTTCCCTTGATTAATGCACCAGTTTGCTGGCTTGATTCGAAACAGGAAGCAAAAGAGATCAATCTTTACAACAGAGAAAGTGGAAATGGAGGAGATAAGATAGATGCTAGAGATGAGGACAGAATTGGGCGAAAAGCCAAAGGGAGAGCAGAGCGATGATAAAAAGAAGCTCACGAAAGGATTGCGAGCATGAGGGGAACAACAATCTAAAGGCAATGATCTTGCAGGAGGCTTGGGATCGCAGAGAGGGGAAGTGAGAAGGCCTGAGAGAGTCGCGGGAATGCGAAGAAGGATGGAACGCAGGCTGATAAGAAAGGAGGGGACAACAGAGAAACAGGGAGCTCGCTGGGAGGAGAGATCAACATGAAGAACTGAGGACGATTGGGGAGTGAAGAGAGGAGTGAGAGGCCTAAAATTTAAAGGAGAGGGGGGAGTGGAAGTAGGCCAAATCAGCTGGGAAGAAATGATGACCTGGGATAGCTCAATTGGAGGCATATTGCATATCTTTGAGCGGATAGAGTGGTAGAAACTGCATAGTGTGTTGCGTGTGGAGTCACGAGACTTCCATGCTCTGTCAGCGAGAAAGGATTCACTGCGGGGATTAGCATGGGTACAACAGTTCACATTTGCATTGAAACACAAAATATAATCGATGGAAGAGATTTTTGACATGATTTTCATACAGGGACGATAGGACTAAGGAATAGGTGTGAGGAACACATCCTCAGCTACTCTTGTTTCCCCTTCAGACCTGGCTACTGCCAAATTTGCATGGTGGTCAGTGGAGTTGTTGTTTTCCTGCAAGACATTTAAATTTGACATTTCCCAGGTCTTCCATATTTTGCCTTATTCTATTGAGGATTTGGTGCATGGCAGCATTTGGAGGGTTTCTTTTGCTGATCATGGCTTTAATGATGATTGTTGAATCTCCCATTATAATAGGATTTCTGATTTCCTTTTTTTTTAGTATCTTGGTGCTCATTAGCAGGCCATAAGCCTCTGCTCTATTGTTAGAGGCTTCCCCCAATCCCCACTCATAAGTGACTTGATTATTTTCCCCTGGTTTGAGGAGGATCCCTCCTGCTCCAACTCCACCCGAATTGTTTTTGGAGGCACCGTCGAAGAAAAGACAATGCCTGTCCAGATTTCCTTTCCATGTTGAAAATTCTTCCTTATTTAATCTAATTTTCCAGTTTTGAGTTGGAGGCATAACATTGGGACTGATATTCCAGTTACTTCTGATAGTTTCTTGGTTGATCCAATTCCTTTCTTCTTGCTGGAGGCTGCTACTTTCTATTGATTTTAAACCTTTCTTGTTTAGAAATTCTGAAGTGAGTCCTCAAGTTTTTGACATAAATCTTCTAATATTTGGGGTTTGGTCTTTGAAGATGCTTTGATTTCTTGAGAGCCAAATCTGCCAACAGAGAAATGACGGGAAACTTTCCCAGAACCTTTTGATGGTTTGCTTGTTCTTCAATGAATAAGGGTAATTTTTTTTCCATTCAGTGAAGAAGTCATTAAAGGTTATGGAGAAGTTGAGCTCCATTTCCAGAGGACTATTAAGCTGCTTCCGGCACACTCTAGTAAAGGGGCAATCCAAGAAGGGGTGTTGGATGGATTCTTCTTCATTTAGGCACATTGAGCACCTTGAGGGGCTAGAGAATCCCTTTCTTTTAAGGTTATTAGCTGTAAGAATTCTGCCTTTTAGGAGAGTCCAACTGTTTGGGGAGGCTTTCTGTCTTTCATATAGATTTCCAGGGGGCCCAATCTTGTTCATTTTGCTGTGCCTGGAGAGTGATATATTCGGACTTGACTGAGTAGGCACCCCCACTAGGATCCCAGATAACTGTCTTCATCTTCCATATTTGTTGGGGCTGATCCTTTGAGATGGAGGACTAGGAGATCCCATTGGCTTTTTAAATTTGGAGGCAGATTTGGAATCTGCCAGTCTTGCCAATTTCTGTTTTTCCATCGAGATATAGAGTGCAGGGAAGTTAGCCCCTTATCTTGCATTCATTTTCTTATCTCATGGATACCTGGGTAGGATGATAAAGTTTTTTTCCCTATGATTTTGTCTCCCCATACCTTGATACTTTTGCCATTTCCGGGCATATTCAAAATGTAATTGGTGATAGTAGGTAACATTTTTCTGCCTAGCTTCCATACTTGCGAGCATGGCCTTATTGGGACATTTTCATCCAGCAGGTGAGTTCTTTGATGATTTATATATTTTAAAGCCAAAGTTTGTTTCCACCAGCTGTCCTTTCTGGTTATCATTCTCCATATAATTTTGGCCTCTAGGGCAGCATTCATCTGGCAGCCTTATGGATAAACCTCCCTTCTCATAAGGCAAAATTACTTGTTCCCATTTTACCAAGCTAAAATTTTTGGTCTCGTTTTTTCATCCCTGCCATAGAAAACCCTTGATTATTAATTCCATTTGTTTGTGGATGCTGGCCGGAGCCAGAATAGTGGCATATTGGTAAATTGGCAGCGCAGTGAGCATGGCTTTGATTAGGGTCACCCTGCCCGCTATGTTCAACCACAGCATGCCCCAACTTTGGATTTTTTCTTTCATCTTTTTAGTTTGTGTGCTCCATAACTCAGCGTTTAGGTTTTCTTTTCATATGGGTAGTCCTAGGTAGAAGAAGTGATTCCAATTTGTCTGTATGGGAATCTCAAGGATCTGAGATATTCTTTGCATGGTGCGAGAGGAAGCATTCCAGCCGTATATTCTACATTTTGCATTGTTTGAGAGACCACTTGAAACCTTCATGAATTTATCTAGGACTTTTTTGAATCTTTGGGCAATAATGCATGAGGCTTCACCTATCAACAATGTGTCATCTGCGAACAAGAAGTGATTAATGCTTCTTACACCATATGAAATGTGCAAACCAGTTAGTGTTCTTTCTCTCCTACTCTTTTCTAGAGCTCTACTTAATGAATCTGCCAATCTTATATATAAGAAAGGTGAAAGAGGACATCCCTGCCTCAACCCTCTGGAACTTTGAAAGAAATCACTCGGTCTTCCGTTTATCGACGGGGCTATCCATGGTCCCATAATGCAGGCGCTGATTACCTCAATGATGTCATTTGAGAAACCAAATTTCTTTAAGACAACAGTGAGGTAAGGAAGACTTACACGGCGGTCAAAGGCATTGGCCATATCCAGTTTTATGATGATTCCATGTTCTGTTTTCAGCATGCTTGAGTGTATAGCATCCTGGACAACCAGAACATTATCAATAATCTATCTATTTGGAACAAAGCCTCCTTGGTTTTCCGAGATAATCTTAGGGAGAACTTTCTTAATTCGGTTGGCTGTGATCTTCGTATAAGGACAAAATTGAGGTCCCCTCCCAATATTATTTTTCTATTTTGAGTATCATTTAAGGTCTCTTGAACTGTATTCCGGCATTGTTCTTTTTCCCTGAAGTGATTGGGAGCATATATGTTGACTGTAGGAATTTACAGGGTAAGTTCCTCAGACAAAACACCAAAGGACACCGCTCACAAACAGATCATAGATCAATACACCAGTATTTTTGACGTGGTTAAAACCCTCAAAGAGGG
>APFE030928696.1:17661-104457 GCA_000404065.3 Pinus taeda | reverse complement strand
CCCCGCATGGAGGGGTGTACAATCTTCCTAGGGTATACATCCAACTGAAACAAAGATCTCTAAATTAGGATGATAATCATGCTCCACACCCAACAGTCTAATGAAATTCCTTTGCAACCGAGTCACTTGATTTCATGGGACTTATCACCCAAGCATCTAAAAGGAAAAAGGTATATCTTGGTTTGAACATATTATGTAACTAAATGGGTAGAATCTAAGGCTCTTTTTCATGTTATTGAACAAAGAGTTATAGATTTTTTATTTGAGGATATTTTCACTCGTTTTGGTGTACCAAGGGAGAATGTAACATATCAAGGAGCACACTTCAACTCAAAGCTTGTACAAATCATCAGTCAATAATACCAATTTTTGCACAAGAAGTCTTCACCTTATCACCCATAAGTCAATGGGAAAGTGGAATTTACCAATAAAATCATTAAGGCGTGTTTGACAAAATAGTGTAATCGTATCAAAAAGACTAGACAGATTAGCTTCCTAATGCCCTTTGGTCCTATAGGACTACATGGAGGAATACAATCTGACTTCCTCCAGACGATTTGGTGTATGGTAAATAAGTTCTCTTGACAATATAATTCCAAGTGAATACTTACATGATTGCAACTTGCTTAGGCATGAAACTCTAAGAGGCACAACAACAAAGGCTCCTTCAACACAATGGATTGGATGAGATGGGCCAAAATGTTATTCAACAAACCACCCTTGTCCAATAGCAGAGAAGCAAATGGCATGATAAATTCATTAGAAGGAAGCAATTCATGCCAGGCGATTGGGCTCTCCTCTTTGATTCTAAATTTAAGAATTTTAAGGGGAAGTTTCATACACAATGGTTGGGCCCTTATGAAGTTGATGTTTTTGAAAATAGATCTATAAAAATTAAAACTACTTATGGTAAAAGGATTTCATTTCTGGTCAATGAGCATAAATTAATATTGTATCAGCAACCTACTAATTGTGAAGAATTTGTTCATCGAATTTTGCACAAATTTGGATTCAAAGTGTTAGGCAAGGAGAACCACCGACCTGCTACAATTTCATAATTTGTTCCTCTTCTTAGATATATATATAAGAAGCTTAGCGCAATAAAACAAGAATTTTACTTGAAAACCAAGAGACTAGTGAGCATACATTCCCTCTTATTCATTTTTCTTAATGAAGGGGAAGTTGTTAATTGTTAGAGAGGCGAATGGTATGTTTAAAAAAGGGATAGATTTTTTGTGTTTGAACTTTCATAACAACAATTGATCATTAGAAATCTAGGTGCTTGAAAAGTGTCTCTAATACAGTGCATGAAACAAACATTATGTTGATATTTCCACCACAATTGAAAGAAGTCTCCATTGCAACGAATTTTTGACCTACATAATCATCATCATTAGCATCACCATCATTATCATTATTAGCATCATTATCAGCATCATCATCAGTGGCAACATTAGTATTGGTATTAGCATCATCACCAGTGCAACATAAACATTGGTATCATCATCATCATCTGAGTGGAAACATCAGTATCATTATCAGCGTCAACAAATAGTATTTTGTATTAAGGAAAGTAGACAAAAACATAAGGATCTCATTTTCTATCTTTCTCCTTAGTATTTTATAGCTTTTTCTTGGGACTCACAATGACTAGATTCTTAATGATGTAAATTGTATAACTCTTAAGACAACAACATCAACCTCGAAAAAATTCATGAATCCTCATATTTCCATTCAGTCATGTGACCATTGTCACGAGATTAGTATATTGGTTATAGGACTATTTGTGTTGTGTTTTTCAAATGATTACTCCAAAGTAGATTCAAGTTTATTTGACAACATAAGATCATAAGAAGGGAGCTGGAGTTTTTAAACATCTCCAAACTTTGTGTCTCTTCTTATCTCCCAAGACTTCATCAACAATTAAGCCATTTAAACTCTAAGAAATCAGCTTCAAAGTTAGTATAAATACTTCCAGGTTCACAAATTCACCAACAATTCCAACTAGTGTTCCATCAATCACATAAGCTCCAGGTTGTTTAAATTATTGTTACAAGGACACTACAATACAATAGTAAACCCAAGGTGATAAATTCATTTCAAAATTCCGTTAGTAAATTGAAAACATGGGAATTATAATGGTGTAACCTTGACCCTATATAAAGTTTTTTTTTCCTTTATAATTTTTTCTTCACCACCTTGCACAATCATTAAACACTACGATCAACCTCCACATTACCTCAATATCATGACACTTTCCCCATTACTTTGTTGAGAACAAACTATTATTGATCATCAAGACTCATATCTACATTTGATCAATCATGCCACAACATAATTTGGTCACTATAACTTCTATAATTCAACCCATAACCTCATCTTCAATTTGAAGAAGTCCTTTTCATTTCCACAACCCCAATTAATAACAGGTATTGTAGAGAAATAGAGCCCTCGGCATTAACTCTATAAAACATGGGAAAGTTGGGACGAGCGTGACAAAAGCCCTAGTTTTTTTGGCCTTGGAAAGCTCTCCAAAGTATAATGCAAGTAAGTATATTCTCAAAGATGTAGGATGGCTCCCATTCCTTCAAAAGTTTCAAGGATGCAATGATGTCGTAGCAATGGCATTTACACGGGGGTTTGATGGAAATGTTGCTTGAATTAGAAATTCAATGGATCAGGCCATGGGGATTCCAAAGTTGGGTGATTTGGTTCAAGAACTAGTGGGTGGAGAAGTGGGTTTGGAGTATATTTCTTAACTCTACATAACTAGAATCGAATTGGAGATGAGGCATACTGTGCTCATACATTGTGGGTAAGTGGAGGAACTTGCTCTTTGTTCTACAAAATTTTGTAACCAATGAAGGTAGGTATGTTATCATGTTCCTCTATCACATTCAAGCACTGCATTTTGAAGCTAGTACTCACATCAATTTTCCTTATTCTCTTTATAAAAGCATGGGAAATATGGAAAAATGTGTTCAAAAAAACCCTAGGAGTGTTAGATGTAATCTTTACCACCATGATAATATCAAAATATTGATTGTGGATGATGTGAAAGAGGAAGACAATTGGGATGTTTTTCTAGCCAAGAATCAATTTGGTAACCCCCTCCCAGTGTCATAAGAGGCAACACCAAAGGAACCTATCGAAGGAATACCTATGGAAATTCATGATAAGGATAGAGAAAAGATTGGGAAGGTAATATTGATGGGAAGGGTCATGCTAAGTACGATGAATATTTAAATTGTTAGGGTCCAACCCTAATCCCTTTATTTATGTAATAAACCCAATAGGGTCGAGTCATAGTTATATTTTGTTAAAGAGTCAATAAAGCCCGTATTAATAATTGTAAGTGGTTGACCCACATTTAAGAAAGGGACCACAATTAGTAGCAAATGGGTCATAATTAATAAATAAAGTGGTTAACCCATGTTATGCAAAGGACCACTAGTCGTTAGGTTGTTGAAGGTCATTTAGCTATAAATAGTCGTAGTTATAAGGGAAATTTCATCGAGTCTTATTTTATAATCGAGCTCTGCTCTACTAGAGGTTTCCCCCTCAAAGAGGCAAGTGAAAATTGCTTTTATCTCTGAATAATAAAATACTTGTTGTTTTTCTCATTTCATTCTGTGTTTTGGGTTGTATTTCTTCACATATTTGGTATTTTGAAATTTCTTGTAGGTCAAGAGCATAACAAGTGGTATCATAGCTCTTTCTAGGGCTGGTGGTACCTCCATTTTCATCAGAAATTTTTTTAAGGCTAAAGACGTGTTCCAGCATCTTTAAACCACGGGATTTGTCGTTGAGCGCATAAACCTGCGGATTTGGGGAGGCATGCACGCAGGAAATACAAAAGGTGGTCACACTTGTTGGATTCCTTTGTAACCCTTGTGGGTACCCCTTCGAGTAGTAGCGCATTAGACAGATTCGCGCACAGACTACCTTCCATGTACCCTCTGGGTATATTGGAAGCCCTCTAGGCTCACCTGAAACCTCGCCTTAGATAAGTCGTTGGTCGTCTTGCTGCTACAGTACACTGAGAACAACACTCGGGGAGATTACTCACGCATATGATAGGGTAGTCAAGTAGTACAGCTAAGGGTACGGTTGATCCTCCTTAGTTAGTGCCCTGAAAGATTGGGTCGAGTACTATTGTTGGACCCTTATGTATATTGTGATCTGTAGCACCTGACTCTCCTTTGTGACCATATTTCCCTCGACTTTCTAAAGATCACCCATTATCTTATTTGCAAGATCAGATCCACTAGTTGGGGTTCTACCGCCATAGTATGATTTAGATCTAGCAGTTGTGGTTATGTCGTTGTCGCAATAATTAGATCCACCCGTTGGGGTTCTACCACCGCAATATAATTCAGATCTAGCAGTTGGGGTTATGTCACTGCCACACCAATCAGATCCACCAGTTGGGGTTTTGCTGCCACAATCCAACTTACATTCAGTCGTTGGGGTTTCGCAGGCAGATCTGACCCTCTACGCAGTGAGGCTTGTGGTTTCTATAGTCTGGGCCCAATTTTTGTAGGACTTTGGACAAGATCAAGTTTTTTGGAATTTGGCCACTGCAGTATTGATCAGCGAGGAGTAAAACTCCATTTAGAGAAAAAAAATTGAGGCCTTCCCAGGACACTTACAAGAGACTTAGCCCATAAGATTCAGGACGACAATTTGATCGCAGTGATACCTTTCACTTGTCAGCTTCAATTTTCTGGTGGTCCCAAAAAAAATTTGAAGTGACGTCAAGTGACCGAGATCTGTGTATGGTAGAAACCAGATCTCAAGTCATGGCCAACGAGAAGATCGAACACCTTGAAAAAAGGTTGGATACTTTCCAGGAAGATCTACAGAAAATTACACAATTCATTGCACAAATCACTACGAGCACGTTGAGGTTTCATCAGAAGGCACATGGTATTAATGAACAGGTTGAAGGATAATCTAGCCATCATATTCACTTCCATGGAAATCACCAACATTCCCACCCTCGACCACCCAAGCTGGACATGTATAAATTTGATGGCTCTAATCTGGCAGTATGGGTAGCACAAATGGAACAATATTTCATTCTGAATGATATTTGTGATGATCCAACTAAACTATGTGTGGGAGCCCTTTAATTGGACCAAGAGAGATTTCAATGGTCACAGAGGCATCGGAAACACTATACTGGGAACATAACTTGGCAAGTGTTCTCAAAATCCCCTTGTGATCGCTTTGACAGAGAATCTAATTTTTTGGGTCATATTACTAATCCCTGATAGACAAGCATAGTAAAATAATACATTGCATCCTTTGAGACATTTGCCATCTAAATAGAAGGTCTAGGATATGAATTCTACTTGGAATGTTTCATAAGTGGTCTCAAAGAAGTCATCCAATCACATGTTTGGATGCACCATCCACCTGCATGGATAGATGCTTGCACAAAGGTTGTCGAAGTGGAACGTGCTTTATTTGTCCAATATACTCATCCAAATTTCATAGCCAAGGGATGCCCCACCCAAGCTTAGGGCCCTACCCAAACACTTAAGGTTCAAAAGGTGTCTCCAACAGAAATGGTTGAAAGAAGAAAACAAGGATTATGCTACTACTGTGATGACAAATACTCCCCGAGGCATAAATGCAAGGAACTAAAATTCTTTCAAATTGATGTTACTGATCATATCTCATCTGAGAAAGCCCCACCCCTTGGGTCACCGAAGGACGAAGTTGAGGAAACCAAGCAAGACAATGAGCTCATAGCTATGCCATAGAAACTAGTTATCTCACTACATGCTTTGGCGAGCATTTCTACACCCCAAACTCTCAAAATCAAAGGATTTCTTAAACATCACCTTTTAGTAGTATTGATTCAAAGTGGCAGTGCTCATAACTTTATCCATAAGCGAGTCTTTGAAGTTTTTCATTATTTTGTAAGGGAAGTCTCTAATTTCCAGGTCCTTTTTTCTAATGGGGGGACAATGAAATGTGAAGTCCGCTGCGAAAATATTAAACTTCATATGGGATACTACCACCTAAAGACCCACATGTTTGCAATTAACATGGGTGATTGTGACATTGTCTTTGGTGTTGAATGTCTTCGCACACTAGGCCCAATCACAATGGATTTCCAGGAGTTATATATGAGCTTTAAGCAAAATGAACACATGCATACACTCTGTGGACTCCAAGCAGGTGCTCCTTCTATCATCAGCTCCCATCACATGGAAAAGTTGTTGAAAAAGGGCCATCATGGAGTCATGGCCCAGTTTAATGCCATCCAGGCCATAGAATCCACTACTTCCAATATTCATCCTGAGATGCAGCAAGTCTTAAACCGCCACCAACAGGTATTTGACAAACCTAAAGAGCTTCCACTCTCTAGAGAGGAACATGATCATAGCATCACTTTGGTCCCAGGGGCACAGCCACAGAATGTGTGCCCATATCGATATCCTTCCACCAAAAAGAATGAAATTGAAAAAATCATCAAGGAACTCCTTGAAGTCGGTGTTATCCGTCCTAGCATCAGTTCTTATTCATCACGAGTGGTCATGGTGCTTAAGAAAGATGTGGAATGGCGCATGTTTCTAGACTTTTGGGACCTCAACAAGCTCATTGTCAAATACAAATTCCCTATTCTGGTTGTTGATGATCTGCTTGATGAGCTACATGGTGCTCAATTCTTTACTAAGCTAGATCTTCACTCTGGCTATCACCAAATACGCATGAAAGAAGTAGACATTCCCAAGACTTATTTCCGAACTCATGAAGGCCATTATGAATTCTTATTCATGCCATTTGGTCTCTGTAATTCCCCGTATACTTTTCACAGCCTCATGAATCACCTACTAAAGCCATATCTCTGAAAATTTATCCTCTTTTTCTTTGATGACATTCTCATCTATAGCCTAACCTGGGAAAAACTCTTCAACATGTAGACCTGGTCTTGCAACTGCTTTGGAATCACAAATTATTTGTCAAATTGTCCAAGTGCTCTTTTGGCTTGGAATAAGTTGAGTATTTGGGACACATTGTGGGTCGTGAAGGTGTCGGGGTTGATCCCAAAAATATACAGGCAATGCAGTATTGGTCCCAACCAAAAACCTTGAATATTTTGAGGGGATTCTTGGGTCTCACCGACATCTATCGCAAATTTGTCCTCAATTATGGTTGCATTGCTAGACCCCTTACTAACCTTCTCAAGAAAAATTCATTCCTCTGGACCGATGCAGAAAAAAAGGCGTTTGTGGCTCTCAAACAAACCATGTGTTCCACTCCAGTATTGGCACTACCTGACTACACCAAATCTTTTGTGATTGAATGTGATGCTTCATGTACTAGTATTGGTGTTGTCTTAGTGCAAGAAGATAGGCCCTTGGATTTCACCAGCCAAGAACTGAGTGGGAAACATCTGGGACAATCTACCTATGAGAAAGATATGATGGTCATCTTACATGCATTAGATACCTAGTGACCATACTTATTGGGGCGGATTTTCCAAATCCGAACAGATCATCAAAACCTCAAATATTTTTTGGAGCAACGTTTATCCTCGCCATAGAAAAATAAATGGTTGGCCAAAATGTTGGGATATGATTATGAGATAATTTATAAGAAAGGACATGACAATGTAGTAGTGGATGCTTTATCACGCCAATTTAAGGATGACAACGCCCTGCTATCAATCTCTCTTCCCATACTAGATTGGATTGAAGAAGCCCACAAGGAATGGTTTTCACACCCCTCTCTCCCAACTCATTAACAACTTGAGAGCAGATCCTAATTCCTCAGTTGGCTACTCTTGGAAGGATGAGATTCTTTGCTACAAGGATCGAGTATTTATATCGCCGACATCCACCCTAAAAATGCACATTTTGGCATAGCTACACTCATCTCCCACTACAGGGTATGCAGGCTTTCAGAAGACTTATGCTCGCACTCGTCGTTCTTTCTTTTGGATGGGCATGAAAACTAACATTCTTACTTTTGTAGCTGAATATGATGTGTGTCAATGCCACAAAGGAGAGACAGCCAAGTTACCAGGAACCTTACAACCATTGTCAATCCCTACCTCCGTCTAGACGGATGTTTCTATGGATTTCATTATTGTTCTCCCGAAGTCAGGCAACAAATCAGTCAGCATGGTGGTTGTGGACATACTTTCTAAATATGCTCATTTTTGCACTCTACCCCACCCATTTACCCCCACTTTGGTGGTTCAAGCTTTCATGGACCATATCTTCAAACTACATGGCATGCCCACTTCCATTGTGTCTAATCGTGAGCCGACTTTCACCGATAACTTTTGGCAAGAACTTTTCAAGTTGCAAGGCACCCAACTCCAACTAAGTACTTGCTATCATCCCCAAGCTGATGGTCAAACTTAAGCAGTTAACAAATGTTGGGAGACATACCTAAGGTGTGTCACTTTAGAAAAGCAGCATCAATGGGTACATTGGCTACCTTTAGCTGAATGGTGGTATAATACTAACTATCATGAAGCCACCAAGATGACTCCATATGAAGCAGTGTATGGCCAACTCCCACCTTCACCTATTTCTTATATCCCTGGATGCTCTAAGGTGCAAGTCGTTGATCAACTCCTACAAAACCATGTAGCCATGCTAGCTCGTATCAAAGATAATCTCCATCAAGCTCAGAATCGAATGAAGCAACAAGCAGAACAACATCGTTCAGAGCGCACATTTCAAGAAGGGGATAAGGTATTCCTGTAGCTGCAACCATATAAGCAAACATCCCTCAAAGAAAAGGGCTGCTAGAAATTAGCTCCAAAATTCTACGGACCTTATCAAATAATTCAGCGCATTGGAGTAGTAGCCTACAAGTTGGCCTTGCCACCAACTTCAAAAATCCATCCAGTCTTCCATGTATCATGCCTCAAGAAAGTCGTGGGGAACAATTGCAGAATTCAAACCAGTCTACCTGAATTGGATGAAGAAGGTTCACTCTGGCTCCAACCTGAACAGGTCCTCGATACTAGTGAAAGACGTGCGTAGCTGCATGATCAAGGAAGTCCTCGTCAAGTGGAAAAACACCTCTCCAGAAGATGCGACCTGGGTACCGGCCACTATTCTTCAGCAGTTTCCACAGCTTCAGCCTTGAGGACAAGGTTTCTTTTGATGGGGGAGGGCATGTTAGGGTCCAACCCTAAACCCTTTATTTATGTAATAAACCCAATAGGGTCGAATCATATTTATAGTTAGTTAAAGAGTCAATAAAGCCTGTATTAATAATTGTAAGTGGTTGACCCGCATTTAAGAAAGGGACCACAGTTAGTTGCAAATGGGTCATAATTAATAAATAAAGAGGTTAACCCATGTTATGCAAAGGACCACTAGTCGTTAGGTTGTTGAAGATCATTCAGCTATAACTATTCGTAGTTAGAAGGGAAAGATCATCGAGTCTTATTTTCTAATTGATGTTTGCTCTGATGGAGGTTGCCACCTCAAAGAGGCAAGTAAACATTGCTTTTATCTCTGAATAATAAAATACTTGCTATTTTTCCCATTTCATTATGTGTTCTAGGTTGTATTTCTTCGCATAATTGCTATTCTGGAATTTCTCGCAGGTCAAGAGCATAACATAAACGCTATAGGCAAGACCACAAGAAAGCTAGAAAATTGAATAAACTACCTTTTATTGCATTGAGGGTGACCAAGAGTATGGTAAGGACGAAATTTCCTGAAAAAAGTTGAGATTTTTCCCTCATATTATATATCACTTCTCAATTCCCCTAATGAGCCAACTCCCTTGCCTTCTTGTGAGCCCTATGTATCACTTTTTCCTCTTTCTCCTAAATATTCGTGTAAGTTTTTCTCTTTTGGCCACACGACCACTATATATATCCTTATTAAAGAAAAGGGTCAGTGACCATTTTACTAAAAAAGCTAATAACAAAGTTTTAAACTAAGGCCCCTAACTACCTTGACTTTATTGGTACATCAACCCAATATAATTTTGAACATGTCACTGATTTTTATGAGCCTCCAAACCCCAATGTATCTTCTATTGTGCCTAACAAACCCTCAACTCAAGAGCTAAGAAAAAGAATAAGAAACTTGAAAAGTTGAGATCAATATTGAAGACTTCAAATTCCTTTATCGATATGTTAAAAATGAGAATGACATCTTGAAAAGTAAAAATGAACAATTGTGTGAGGAACTTGCTAGGTTATCAAAAGAAAACAGAAAGTTCCTCAAAATGGTAAGAAAATGGTACTAGGAGAGTTTTTATCTGCACATATGCAATAAGACCCTGCAAAAGAAGCTACGAGCAGCATAGAAGGAAATTGGGGTCAATGTAAACATTAATATTGGCAACTAGTGAGGCTACAGAGCCATCACAATTTTGATCAGTTTTGCTAAAAGAAGTGCCTAATATCAATTCTATTGTATTAGTTGAATTTTTTTGTTGATTGAGGACATGTAAAATCCCAGGCCTAGGGAAGATGTTGGTGCTCTGAAATGATTCCATCTCTACTATCAGTTGACCTCTTTGTACCCTCCAGAAACCCCCAATTTTTCCATAACCTAACCCTTTCTTGTGCATTATTAAAGGAAAACAATGCAAAAATGGATCAAGAGGTAAAACATTGGTAATTTTTAGTTTTCCATAGTTTTGAATGCATTAAAATGGATTAATCTATATTATTGCCACTAATGAAAGTTGGTAAAGACAAGTCATGTAACCTACACAAGTTCCTACAACCACACTCCATGGTTAACATCAGTGCACGCTCTCGGGACATAAATGAGCACATAGGTTATTTTCATGACATCCTCATGAAGCTCCCTCACCTGCTAGATCATATCGATGGTTATTAATGGAAGCACATGTTGGAATTCAAATTGGCGATCAACATGTTGGGGCACAAGTAAAAGACAGAAATTATATCTGAGATCATGGATCTATATACCAAATTCACTCTGCTTGTAAGTGGTTGCATGATCTCAAAAGAGGCATGTGGTTTTTTGTTGTTCCTGTTGTTCCAAATTTGCACAAGAATTCATTGAATCGCCTATTTATTGCTTAGTGTATATTTGAAACAATGAGCTCTATGGACATCTTGTTATGCCCTATAATGCATAAAAATAGCACCATTTAGCTAGAATCTGTTTCTAAGATTCTATTGTGGATTGATCGCACTTGATCACTAGGACACTTCTGCATTTGTGTAATGTAATGTAATCTGTGAAAAAAGTAATATAAGATTGCTACTAGTGTTTTATTTCATGCCTCTACAATAAATCTTCATGTTATTTAAGGTTTTTCTAAGGCAATGTGATGTTGGTTGGAAAGGGCCCACCAATCCATCCACGTTGTATCTTTGTGTGCTATAATCTTCAAAATGAAACTCTAGCGTGTGTCAAATGTAAACCTTAGCATGGTTTTAGATATTTATTTATATATTTCGACTTTGTGTATTGGATTTGTTGTGTGATGAATGCTTTCTTTGGTATTTGAATAATATCCCATGGGTAAATTGATACAAAAAGAAATTATTCGGTAGATTAGGAGTTGAATTGCCATATTAACCCCACATCTTAGTTGCAGAACCATGGTTCAATGAATCTTTAGTCCTAGTATTGTGTGTGCTAGCCTTATGTTATTGGTTTGATTCTATATTCTACTCTAGATTGAACTTGTATTTGCAAAGGTGAAATCGATCATTGAAGGATAACATCGATGCCCTACAAGATTTCATGTTTTCATGAACATACTTATCCCTTAAGTATGAAATATTGTATTTAGTAAAAGAAGGGCTTTGTATCGACTCCCAGTGATCACCATAGTTAAAATTCTTTATCTTTTTGGTTGATCAATAAGTTTCCTACTAAAGGATACCAAAGTGCTCTATAACTTTGCATGAATCACCTAGATAGCTAAGATAATGAGCAACATGAAGAGGTTGTGACATGCAAAAAAAGGGACCTTGCAA
Organism: Pinus taeda; assembly: GCA_000404065.3. Lineage (NCBI taxonomy): Eukaryota > Viridiplantae > Streptophyta > Pinopsida > Pinales > Pinaceae > Pinus > Pinus taeda. The sequence goes on along the minus strand of APFE030928696.1, from coordinate 92,498 downwards.
TAGGTGTTTAGTCAAGCATATCTTCTGCAAGATCCTTTCTTTACATTAGGTCTTGGTTGTTTCCAGGCACAAGGGTTGATATTCGCTGAAGATATGACTCAGAGGTAGCCTATAGGAACCTCCAAACCTTACAGGATAATTCCCAAGTATGTTATCTAGTAACCAAACCCTCTATGCATGACAATGAATTATTTGATTTCCATATAGGATCCTTTGTTGCAGTAGTAGGATAGAAAACATGTTGATGTTTGCATCTCTGCACATTTTTTCAGAAAAGAAAAAATAACTTCATATTAAATAAAAAGATGTTTACATATAGCATGCATGTAGAATATATGCCAAGATATCTCCATATAACATATGACTGATATTCAACATCATATAGAAAAATCTAAGAACAATAAGCCCTAGGGCACCAAAACTGTGTAAAAAAATAAGAAACAAAGCATGCAGGTATGTCAAAGAACCTCGTTGGGGCACCAGATATAGCCCAACATTAGGAAACCACTCATTATAATGTCAATGTCAAAAGATACTCTAATCGAAAAGAAACAAACCGAAAGTTACTCTAGTCAACAAGGAAAACAACACCAAAAGATACTTTGACAAGCAAAAAACTTGTAGATGCTCTGTCAGGCCCATCGCAATAAATCAGGTAAAGAAGTTACCAGCTCTGGAACTCTCTGGCCTAGTCACCCAGTGGTGCCATAGCTCCCTCCTCCATTGCCAGAAAGTTCCTTCATTATGCCATCATCATGTGGAGCTTCGTTAGCACCAATTCCATATCCGCCCGCAGGTGCACCACCAAAAGTAACAACCCCCCATTTATAGTCCATATTGAAATTGGGAACCCTTCGAGAGCCCCAAAAAATTGTTCGTAGCCCCACTCAATCCCATTTTAAAAGGCGCGGTCGACGCATCATATCCTATATTGAAACCACCAAGGATACTAGAGTTGTAACCCCCATCGCCAAAAGGATACACTAGCACAGGTTGATTTCCACAACCAAGCACTCTGATAGGACTCTACCCACCGTAACAAACACCCATTAGTCCCTTTGGGCCATATTCGAGAGAGAAAAAACCTCAACACTAACAGTGCTTGTTGTTGCTCCATCGACCCCCTCCCCCCACAGGCTCTAGGGATGCATAGCCATTAGAGAAATTTTGAGGTCAAAAATGGGCCTTAAAACAAAAATGTACAAATAAAATCAACTTTCTGAGAATCAATAGGATTCAAAATGATGATATCAACCATGGATGATGACTCACCTTTTTTGTAGTAAAAAGGTAAAAATATTAAAAATAAGTAAATAAAACTACTTTTTCAATTCATATTTTCAACTTATCTCCTCACAGTGTTACTCAAATTTCAAGTGGAAGCACTCGTTAGATGTCAAATTTAATTCTTAATCCAAGGAATACCCGTGTTGCATACTTTCGGTACACCCTGCTATATGAAAAATGAGAAATACATGAAAAAACATTATTGCAATCATGTTTTTTCATGTATTTCTCATTTCTCGTGTAGTAGAGTCCATCGAAAGTATGCAACATGGGTACCCACTCATCAATCACGTTTTTCATCTATTTATCATTTTTCATATAGCAAGGTCCATCGAAAGTATGCAACATGGGTACTCCTTGGATGAGGAATTAAATTCTACATCCAATGAGTTCTCTTGCTCGAAATTTGAGTAACATTGTAGGGAGATAAGTTGAAAAAATGGTTCTCTTTTTTCCCTCTAAAATTTGATGATGTAATTTAATCTTATTTTATTATTTCCACTATTATTTTATCATATTCCTTAGGAGAGGGAAAAGGAAAAGCTCAGCTACGGAATGGCATGGCCTGAACAGCATGGATTGAGAACGGGGTTAGAGGGTACGGGGTTCTGCAAGCCGGCATCGGTCCTGCAGCTTCCCCTGACACGACTAGGTACCCGCTCCTCTGGCCTGCACTCGTCATTAACACTTCACACCTCTTGTTGGGAGGGCTTTTATTGCTCCTTTTTTCCTTGTTTCCCCTGTCATTTTCACTTCTGAGGTTCTGTTTTGCGAAGAGAAGGGTTGTGAACAAGCAGGCTCCTGCACCCTTCGGTTACCCGCCTGCTCGACCCGTTTAGGGTTCTGCCTCCGTTTTTATTGCTCCCGAACGGTTCCGATCCTCCTACGCTGTCGGTGCCAGTTTCTGACGATTAGCTGGTTCTGAGGCATTTTAACCTTCTTTTCAGCTGTCGTAATGGATCTAGACGAGGTGGATTACTCAGACTCTCCACTGGTGGAAGGCTCCATCTGGCGCTCCACGTTTGCAGCTTTGGGAGGTCTGTACAGTAAAAGCCTATCCGCCAGTTTCAACGATCTCCCTCAGTCTTCTGACCCTGTCCTCTCTGCTTCTGTTCAACCAAATGAACCCTCCTCCTGGATTCCTTTCGTTGTGCCTTCCCTAGCCACCTTAGGGTTTCTCTTGGATTGTTTACAATCCTCACCAAACGGCGCAGGTCCCTCAGAGCCACCAGTTTTCCCGTATGCGCCTCTGTCTGGAGCCTTACCCGAAGTACTCCCTCCGAAAGCTCCCCTCCCCACCCTGGCTCCCCTATTCCCTCCGGCAGTTTTAACTCGGTCCCCCCCCCCCCCTCCCTGAAGCAGTCCCCGATCTCTCCCCAAACCCTAACCCTCCCCTCCCGACCACTGCCCAGGAAGAGGCGAGGGTCCCAGTAAACCCTAAGCGTATATCCTCCCGGCCCCTGAAGAAGCAAAGGTGTTTTAAATCCAGGTCAATGGACATAATTCTCCGACTTGAAGAAGATATCCAGTGGGAGTACGCGATGGACTATGTAGACAGAGTTTTGGTGGGTTGTATCAGAGGCGGGAATTATACTACAGAAATACTGAAATCCTGGGCTACGGAGATTTGGGGACAACACTTGGCGGACATCCCTTTCGTTCAGACCTTTGTGCGGGGATGGTTGCGGTTTGCTAGGGCCAACCACACGAGCTGGGTTCTCTCATCTTTTTGGCATTGCGAAAAAGTGTCAGTACTCCTCAAGAGGTGGACGCCACTCTTCGATCCAGAGACCGAACAGCTTGGGATAGGGCCTGTTTGGATCAGGCTCCTAGGGCTGCCCCTCCAATACTGGTCTGAGGACATATTTAGGAAAATTGGAAACTCTCTGGGTACATTCATGGAGTTCGATAAGTCATATTTGACCACGGGAATGATGGCCTATGCCAGGATCCTAGTGCACTTAGGCACTAGAGGTGGACTACAGGAACATATCATCATCCAATGGAGATTTTTTCGAGAAAACAGTTACTGGATTATGAGGGCATTCCCTATCGTTGCAGGAGATGTCATCAGGTGGGTCATCTTTACAAGTATTGTCCCATCCTAAAGAAGAATAAATTGGATCACCAACTGCAGGATCAAGGCCCAGTGACCGAACAACCCCCTCCACAGGCTGCAGTGGCTCATATGGCGAAGCAGATGGCAGAGAAAAACAAGAATTTGGACACAATGGAGGCACCGCTTGCACCTGCGCTGAAGAAAAGAGGCAAGAACCCTATCAGGCCTCCCTCTCCACCACTGACGCGCTCCAAGGTAGCAAAAGGCGACGTCTTCTCCACGGGTATGTCTCTATCCACTGATGCCTCTATTTCTCTCATTTCTTCATCTTTATTATCACTCTCCTCCCATATGCCTCCTCCGATTTTGATCCCCTCCCCCCCCCTGAAGGCTCCCATCCCTGCTGTTGAACCCCGGCTCCCTCCCTTCCCCCATCAGACATGTCATTCCTACATGACCTGCTCCCTCCCGACGTTGTCGCCCATTTTACACATCCTGCTCTCTCTCTCCTCCCCGATCCCCCCCCCCCCCCGCCTCCTTCCCCATCGATGAACTCTACGTCGAGGTATACTACCCGCTCCATAGCCAAGAAAAAAGAGTCGGATGTCATCGGGCTGGATGTTGCTCCTCATTTCCTCTCCCCCAGACATGAAAGGGGCAGACCTTCCAAACTTAACAAAGCAAAAGAAAAAGTAGGTGATGAAGTCATTCAAGGTAAACAGAAAACCATTGAAAGAGTTCTTAGAGCAAAGGACACCCTTCCCCACTCCCCTCCATGAAGCTATTGTCCTTCAACTGTAGAGGGTTGGCTAGCCCCGAAAAAAATTTGGCCTTGAAGCAACTATTCCTATCTGAATTGGTTGATATTATCTTGTTACAAGAAACTCTTTGTAAGGTGGATTTTTTCATCCCTGTTTTAAACTCATGGTTGTCGGGTTGGACCTTTCATGCCCTAGATGTTTCTGGTCGCTCAGGGGGGGTTGCAGTAGGAATCAAGAACAAATCCATTGTCCTGAAGAGCATCTGGGGGGGTGGGGGGTTTTTGGGTGCGGATATCTACTCCAAGGACCTGGAGGATGATATGAGGATCATCAATGTCTATGGACCCTGCCACAACAAGGAACCCTACTGGTGAAGGCTCCTCAACTCTTCTCTCCTCCAAGCTGATAATGTGATCCTATGCGGGGACCTGAATTTATCTCGGGGCTTCATGGAATCATGGGGACACATGGCACAGATACACCCACTATCTGATTTCTTCGAGCAACTGCTAGAGGTTCACCACTGGATAGACATCCCTTCTTCCAAGATTCAGCACACCTGGAAAAACAACCGATCTGGCAGCCAAAGCCTGGCCAGGAGATTGGATCGATTTATTATTAAGGAGGCTTTCCACATCAACCACTCCCGGTCTAGGCAATGGGTTGGCAGTGGGGGAATCTTGGACCATAGGCCTATCTACCTAGAAGTGGGGGAGCGATGCCACAAGATCTCGGCCCCTACAAATTCAACGCCACTTGGCTGCAGGACCCCTCCTACATCAAGCTAGTTTTGGAATTCTGGAAATCTCATCCAATCTCTGAGGAGGAGGACCCAGCCAAAGGATTCGTCAAAAAACTCTCTGATCTAAAAGGCTTATCTAGAGGCTGGGCACACGAGAAAAGGGAACAGGAGGACTTAATTTTAACCCAAGCCGAGTAGGACATCGTAGCACTTGAAGCTCAGTCGGAAGGTACTTACATCACTATGGAACAAAAAGAGCACCAAGATCAATTAACCAAGCAAAGGACTCAAATCCTCAAGGACAGAGAAGCAAGCTAGCGTCTAAGAAGTCGAGTGATCTAGCTCAAGGAGGGAGATGAAAACACAAAGTTCTATCATCAGTTTGCTAATGAGCGGAAAGCCATCAACACTATCTGGGAGCTCCAAAATGATCAGGGGCATCAGGTTCGCACCTCCAGAGAACTTGCTTCTTTGGCCACCTCACACTTCAAGAACACATATGTTGCCCCGAGGGAAGCCAACATGTTAGAGATCATGAGAGTAGTCGAGCTCTTCCTGAGGTTTGCGGATGTAGGGGAAGAGGAGGAGCTAATCAAGGAGGTGACACTCGCAGAGCTTGAGGCTACCATCCAAGGCTTTCAAAGAGACAAGAGCCCGGGACCTGACAACTAGTCCATTGAATTCTACTTAGCCTTCTTTGATATCTTGGGTCTGGATCTTCTCAAGGTGGTTGAGCACTGTTGGCTTTCCGGCAAAATTCTTCCTACCATCAAATCCATGTTCATTGCTCTCATACCCAAATTAGACAAGCCTGCCTCTTATAATGACTTTTGGCCTCTTATAAAAATCCTAGCTAACAGACTCATGCCCATCCTCTCGGCTCACATATCCCTTGAACATTTCGCTTTCCTTCAACACCGCCAGATTCACGAAGCTATTGGAACCGCCCAATAACTCCTTCACTCGGTGCACTATAAGAATCTGAAAGGGATTATATTAAAAGTGGACCTGTCCAAAGCCTTTGATAGAGAAAATTGGCTCTATATCCGCCTGCTCCTCACTCATCTGGGTTTCCCTTACCAGTACACCAAATGGATTATGAGTTGCATAACTGATATGTCATATAGTGTCCTCCTCAATGGAGCTCCCACTCCTTTTTTCTCTGCAGAAAGGGGTCTTAGGCAGGGATGCCCCCTCTCACCCCTATTATTCCTGCTCATCATGGAGGGGCTTAGCAGACTGATAGGGGCAAAACATAGAAGGGGCAGGATAACAGGGATTAAAATAATGGACAATTGTTCCCTCACCCACCTTCTATTTGTGGATGATGTGCTCATATTCTTGAACGGCAGCATTGGAGACACCTCAGCTTTACAATATGTTTTTAATCTTTTCCAGAAGGCTACAGGCATGATAATTAACGTTCACAAGTCTAACCTAATGGTAGTAGGCTGTTCTCAGCTTGAAGTACAATTCACTCTGCGTCGCTTCCCCTTTACATCACAACCTCTAGAGGATGGGCTGAAATATTTAGGGTTCCGGTTGAAACCTTCAGGCTACAAAATTGTCGATTGGACCTGGCTCATCTCAAAAGTGGAAAAGAGACTGAATACTTGGTACAATAGGTACCTCTCTCGAGCAAGTAGACTCACTCTCATAAAAGTTATGCTGGAAGCGACCCCGGTATATTGGATGACTCTGGCTTGGATACCAAGGGGAATTCTAGCCAGGTTACAAAAAATCTGCAGTAGGTTCCTTTGGAAAGGCAACAAGCAGGGGAATCTCTTCACATGGGTAAAATGGGACACCATTGCAAGGCCCAAGAGATGGGGGGGCTGGGGCATAAAAAGGTTGGATCTTTTCGCCAAAGCATTGGCTACAAAACTAGGTTGGCAACTAATCACCTCGCACAGCCTTTGGACAAAAGTTGCGTATGAAAATTACATCTCCCCTGAGAACGCTATGGACTGGATTCGAAGGGATCATAGGGTTAGCGGCAGCCTATCCATCATCTGGAAAGAAGTCCTGACCTCCCTCCCCCTTATTCGGGAGGGATTAACCTGACGGATCCATCAGGTGAGCGCAGTCCATATAGGTGTGGATCCCTGGATCGGATGTGGGAACGCCCACAGGCTCCCTGTAGAGCTGATTAAACTACTAGATGATCAAGGACTATCTCATCTATCCCATATTGCAGACCAAGGAAACACCACTTTTCTCCAGCAGGCCTGGAAGTCGGCCCACGATCTCCACATCCTTGGCCATTGGCATCAGGCTTGGGAGGGATTCACCGAGGCTCTCACACAAGCTCATATCAGGATATCGGAAGGGGAGGACGAGATAGTGTGGGCATGCACAAAAAATGGGAGATACTCTCCCAAGGAAGGATACCTAAAACTCATGGACAATGACAAGCCAGAAAATGTACAGCAATGGTGGAAATCACTATGGAAGCTCAAAGCAGCCCCCCGAACACGAATGCTTATGTGGACCATCCTCTTAACAAAATCCCCACTGGCTCAAACTTGATGAAGCGATCCTTCCATGGGCCTTTTTGGTGTCACCTCTGCAAGAACAATGAGGAAAGCATGGAACACTTATTCCTGCACTGCCCTATTATCACTGAGCAATGGAACCTTATCATAGCATCCTCCCCCTCTCTCCATCAGTGGCAAGGGAGATCCATCTTGGAAGCTTGGCTGGACTGGTTAGAGAAGCACAAGGGTAGAGACAGAAATTTGCCCCTCCTGATGTGCTAGGTGTTCTAGGCGGCGAGGAATCAGACCATTTTTTATCATAAAGACCCCCTTTGGCATTCCATCAGACCTCGCATCCTTGCTGATTTTGACTTACTGCCAGAAGACACCCCTCAGACTCCCCCGCAGACCATCCGACCTGAACTAATAGATAAACACTCCCTTGGGCCTATTTTGATGGCTCAGCCCAAGATGAGGGTTGCGGGGGGGGGGAATTCTCTATCTGAGGGAAGACCACTGCTTTAATATCCAAATGAACTTGGGAAGAGGTACCAATAACTTTTTCGAACTATCCATGGCCAAAAATCTCATCCACTTTGCCCTTGAAAAGCACTGTTCTCATCTCCCACTGTTTGGGGACTCCAAAATTGTTTGCAATTGGCTCAACAGAACATCACACTACTCTGCATTTACATTGAGACATATATTTGATGAGTCACTCAAGCTTTCAGCATCTTTTGATATTTTTGTTTGTCATCACATTTACAGGGAGCGCAACACAGGGGCAGACTATTTATTAAAGGAGGCAACACACAGGCAGGAAGAGGACTGGTTGATTCAGGAGGAAGTTGATGGAACTTTCCATCAATACTACCACAGACCTTTTATAGATCTTCATACACATCAGGAGACTTAACCACTCTGCCATCTCTTATACACTCCTATTATATATATCTTTTTTTGGCTCATCACGATTCTAGTCAGCTTCTGGTTTTATATACATGTACAGTTTTTATGGTTTCTATAAGCTCCTTCAGAGTTTTATGACAGTCAAACAGCACAGGATGTATCAATGACTTGAGTTTTTTTGTTGGTTCTGGCGATCTATGCGGCCTCCCTGCGTGGAGAATATAGACTTTCTTTGGGCACAGTCAGCTAGTTATAGTTGTTACTGTTTTCTTTTCATGACCTCCCTATGTGGAGACTGATGCACAATTTTTTATGTTGTTGTTGTACAACTTTTTTGAATATTTGGGAGGTGACCAGCCTCAATATGCATATGCTTAGGCATCTACAGAATGTAATTTCTCACTATTAATAGAAATTACGACTTTTTCCATGGGAAAAAATCACTCCTTAGGAGGCCCATTTTAGACCTCAAAATTTCTTTGATTTGGCGAATAGCCAAATGCAACAAGCATAAATGGGGCTTGCCCACCCCCATAACCTCCACTGAGAAGAGGCATCAGGACCCTAACAAATCCACCCATACCATACCTACCACTAGCACTACCAAAACTTGCACCATTGCCATAACCTCCATGCATGTAACCACCAAGTGCACTAGTGGTATAACCTCCATGAGTCCTAACATACCCCATAAACCCAAAACCTTCTACATACCCACCACCACCAACCCACCCGGTCGAAAGTTGCAATGCACCACCATATCGACCCGCTCCAATATTTGAACCATAAATTCCTCTTGGACCACCAAACTCTCGACCTGAGAGCCCCCCATCAAGCAAGAGCCTTCAATCAAGGGGCTCTACTCGACTCCTTGATCTTGCCTTGCATATATGCACATATAGTGTGGTGCCTTAAAACTTACAATCCCAAATTGACAAAATAATGTTTCAAATATAATATAATTAAATTAGACCAACATGATTATTGATGTTTTATAATTATTTTAATTACAACTAATAAAATATGATATCCAATTTTATTTTTTATTATAGCCAACATGGTTATTTTATTTAATATTTTATTTTTATTTTAAAAAGAACACATCAAAGGAATTAAACATAATCAGATTTATGAATTATAAACCATCAAATCATTATATTGTTATTTAATAAATGTAGAAGTTAAAAATAAGACTAAAAATTGTAATTAGTAATTTGTAATTTCATAGATGTAGAAGTTAAAAATAAAAACCTAAATCTAATTAGTGGTATTCTTTGTAATTTCGTAAAAAAAATTCAGAAGAAAAAAATGTATACTTTGATTAATAAAAGTTGTTCAAAAAACATGGATTTTTAGTTGTTTACATCCCTTTAATGTCGTCCATACTATGTGAATCATGACTCTTTCAATGTTCTAACATATATTACAATTCTTATGACTCTATCTTACTGATTCTTCTATCCATTTTAACTCTTAGCCAAATAAACAACATTGGGTTTCATTGTAACTCCTCTCTATGAAAATAGCTTTGTAGAGCCTTAATATACCATCTGGAAAAATACATTTGTTGGCCTATTCAAAACCTTCAAACAATTAAGGTAAAACAACCACTATTTGTGTGCATCAAAAGTGCATTTCCCTAGCATATGTATCTAAAATCTATCATAAGAAGATCAAACTTTGAACATCCCCGAGCTGCAAACAATCCGCTAGCAAAGGTGGAGAAATGAATCATACTCGATTGTACTCTACTCCCACATTTAGAAAGGAGATTTGTGACCTAATTCAGATCTCTATAGATGTGCAAGGAGGAGATTTTCTTGAAGGATAAGGTCAAGAGTCTAATGTGTTGCATCCAATAGATGAGAAAGGGTGGTACAAAAGAAGATAGCTCTTGAACTCAATATATTATAGTCTTTTAAGTCGCCCACTACAATCATCTCATCGACGTCCAAACATCTTGCACATATCATCACCCCCCATAGAGCAAGCAACTCAACTCTGTTATTGGTGACGCCCCATCTAAGAATCTTACAAGCATCGTTGATCCAATCTCCCTGATTATGCACTACCTCTTTTGAATCCTCGACTGCCAAGACCCACTCTCTAGAAAATATGCTACGATTTTAAGGCTTGTCCTTCTCACTTCATGGATAGCTTGATCGAAGATCCTAGCATTCCTAGTCTTCCATATGCTCCAAAAGATGAAGAGGGGCAGCGTCTTATATTCTTTGTGACATGTTGTCCACTGTTGAATATAGTTGGCTATGAACAATCGATTCCACGCAGCTTGTAAATCTAACATGACCCCCTTCTAGACATATGTCGAAAAGGGACATAGGGAATAGATAGGTCACTTCTTCACTTGCATCCCCACACAAACAAAAAATACCTAGCCCTTGGAAACCTCTTCTGATGAGGTTGTCCCAAGTCAAGATTTGGTTATGGATCACCAACCACATGCAGCATTTCATCTTTAGTGGAAACGACCACCGCCATGCTTTTGTAATCATGAACTGGCTCCTACTGCCCTTGTCAATTGAATATATAACTCTTTGTCCGTTAGTTTTCTAGCACACATATTACCTCCCTGCGTTAATGTATCCTCTTTCCCTGGCAAACAGATGCCCACTTTATTGATCTTGCTTTTGTATAATTTCCATTCCTCAACGTAGACCACTAGAAGACCTAAACCCCTATCATTCATCCATACAAGTGACAAAAAGTGATAGTTTGTCTTTGCAGATCTAGCTAAGAATTGTATATCCCTTGGTTTGAATGAATTCGATTAGAGCTAATAGCAACTATATACCCTTGAAACTCTTGAATTGTAATTTCGGAAAATTTAAGTTTTGAAATTGTTAATGTTTATATTAATTATTATTATTATTAATATAATAATATATTAATAAAATGAATATGTAATATAGTTTATAAATTATAACTATTAAATTAATGTAGAAGTTAAAAGACAATTCAAAAGAAAAAACATTCAAATTCTAACTAATAATAGTTTGAATTTCATAAAACTCTAATTGGCAGTAGTCTTTATATTTAAGTTTTGAATCATAAATATGTTAATATTGAAAACAAAAAACATCTAACTTCATTTTGATTTTACAAAACAAGTCTAATCAGTAGTAGTTTGCGTAAATTTTATAAATTCAAATTTTTAAGGTCAACTGGGGTTATTCAAGTGGTTGGACAGAATAGTTGTTATCTTTCCACTCAGATTTAAATCTCTGTTAGTGGCATGATGAACTATAATGCCTTGATATATATTATAGTTTCATGTTTGTGAATATTATTATATTGATTTAATCCTTGTGAACTCTCAAGTAAATATGCCTATGAGCTGAACAAAACCTCATTCAAACCATCAAGCTGAAAGGAATGCTAATTTCTTTCCTCCAAAACAATAAATAAATAAATAACCTATATAATTTCATAAATTGTTTTGAAAGTTCAACATCTTTTTCTAATCAGTAGTCCTCTCTATAATTTCATAAATTCAAGTAATTAAATGTCAATCTATATATTAATATTGATTATTAAAAAATATCATAAACTTATTTTAATTTTAGAATTTCATATTCAATTTATATTTGCATTGATGATTTTTTCAGAGAGAAAAAAGCATAATTTGTATTATATTGAGCTGTATGAACAGACCCAGATTGTACATATCTTGCAAAATACATAAACCATAAGCCAGAGGAAAGTTCTTCTGAGCAGATATCACAAAAATATACTCAACAAGAAACCCAAAATACATTAAAAAAACCATCACCACCAGCTGGGAGAATATACAGAGATAGATACCATCAAAATATTGACCATCAAAACCATGAGAATCAAAAAGGATAACTCCATATACAGATCATAAGTACAAATAGAGAAAAGTCAGAAACCCGGAATGCAGAAGTCTTAAATGGAAAAAGACTCATATACAGATCATAAGGACAAATAGAGAAAAGTCAGAAACCCGGAATGCAGAAGTCCTAAATGAAAAAAGACTCTCCGTCCACTGAAACCTCCAAGGACCATGAACCCGAGCTAAGGAGAAGACCCTTCTTTGATAGGCAGTCCGCTACCTGGTTCCAGGCCCTGTAGATGTGCCGGATAGAGCTGCCTTCCATGAGACCCCAAAAAACATAATTCTATTCACCCAGCCAGCCAAATGTGGGCATATGATGAGGCTGTTACCGTTGACGTGATCAACCATGGATTTGGAGTCCCCAAAGATAGAGATGGAGCGGATGTCAAAATAGACACAGAAAGCGAGAAGCCCCGCAAGGGCCTTTGCTTCTGCCATATTGTTTGTCCCTAATCTTGCATTCCAAGACAGCCTATAATGAAGATCTTCATTCATGATAATATACATCCCACAGCCACAAGAATTTCGTTGGGCAGCACCGTCAAAGAAGGCTATCGGGGGCCTGAGGAAAGAATCAGGCAGCGCATTTCTGTCGATCTTTTTAACTTGGTACCCTTTATGGGGACACATATTTGCATTGATGATATCCAAACTTATTTTGATTTTAGAATTTCATATTCAATTTATACATTTTAGAATTTCATCCTAACTTATCTTGATTTTAGACTTTCATATTCAATTTATACAGTAAACTTTTCTGTTTTACAAGTTTACTATTTTATGTTTGAATTATTAATTTTATTTCAATGTTTATGTGAATTTTAATACTTTAATTTTTTAATATATATCTGTATAACATATTTTTCAGGAAAACTCATTACATATTTAAGTAAACATTTCTATTTTTATATTTGAATTAAGTAAACTTTTCTATTTTTATATTTTAATTATTAATTTTATTTGAATGTTTATGTGAGTTTTAATACTTTAATTTTTTAATATATATCTGTATAACATATTTTTCAGGAAAACTCATTACATATTTTTAATTATAAAATACAGTGTACAAAATAAACTGGATTCTTTAAAATCTTAAATCAAATTAACAATCAATAATTAATGCATGAAAAGAGACAGCATGTTACGTTGTGAAATTTGAACACAAAATATTCTCTCTCAACCACTCGGTTATCCTCAATTAATATTCAAAATCAAATTAATAATCAATAATTAATCCATTTTTTATATTTCAATTTTCAACGTTTATTTCAATCTTTATGTAAAAAATGTGAATTTTAATATTTTAATTTTTTAATATATATTTGTATACCATATTTTTCAAGAAAACTCATTTTATACATCTAACTGTTTTTTTTCATACATCTAATTATAAAAACAGTGCACAAAACTCATTACATACTTCTAATTATAAAAACAATAAACAAAATAAACTGGTTCCTTTAATATTTAAAATCAAATTAACCATCAATAATTAATCCATGCATGTTACATCGTGAGATTTGAACATAGATAGAACCTTCTCTCTCAACCACTCGGAGGCTTCCCTTCTAACCACTCAAGCTATACTCAATTGACACATCAGGAACCCATTATCCCTATACCTGTATGTACTTTAACGATTCCGAACACTCATCACCCCCATCCCTGCCTTTTCCAAAATCTGAGACATACAAGTGTTACTCTGCCCTTTGTCCAGCCATTCCCAAACGTGACTTTGTTGGTCAACTTAAGCATATATTCAAGCTGCACTGTTTCTGTCCATTTGATGCCCCAACAAAAATCACACAAACCTGCATTGCCCGAGTAGGCTTGAGACATATTCTTATTCTTCTGTTTTTTGTCCAGCGATTCTAAGCCCAAGTCATGTGACATAAACACATAGTCAAGCTGGACTGTTTCTCCCATCTGCTGCCCCATAAAAATCGCAAAAGTCTGCATTGCAGTAGTTGCCTTGCTTAATCCTCAAGTGCACAGATACTAGCTTATGTTTCATAAGACGACTCCCAACAAAATACTGAAGGGATAAGCCCCCCTAACTCCACGGATACTAGTTAACTCCTAACAAAATACTGAATGATGAGCACATATCGAACCATGCAGCAATATTCAGAAAATGTATTCCATTTGTTCTTCGTACAACAGCATTTACTATGGAAAATTTTAAGCATCCATACATGTCGAAACTTTGACGGATCTTTTTACTTGTTAAAATGCCAAACAACTTTAGTGGATAACATATAAAAAGCTTCAAATTTTCAAGGATTTTATATAGTTTCCAGATAATTTGGTCATTTAAGTCCAAACTTTTATTCTATGGAATTTGGGCAAATCGGAAAAATGAAATTGAAAAAAAAAATCATATTTTCTGAAAATAAGGGAAAACGAAAAGTAGCCAAATGATCAAAATTTAACACCTAAAATTTTTCCACTTTCCACTCATAATGAGGGAGGAATAAAAACAAGTAATGAGGAATGAAAACAAGCAATGAAAGATGTATAGATAGAAAGAAGTCGTGCCAAGCATATATGATCCCAACTTCTAGCGACTCACCAGTTTCATATTTTATACATATGCATTCGAGGAAGGGTTTTCCTGGCTTGCGTTCTCCAGAAACGGAGATAGATTGCTTTTTCCAAACGTTGGAGAGGATATTTATATAACAATTGGACAGCTGCTAAAACAAAAGCATTTACTCATTCGTCATGCTAGTTATATCTTAGCAGCATTTCTCATATTTCTCGGTGGATTGGAAAGTTAAATATCCACGATTTGCCAGATAACCGAAGCTAAGAAAATACATCTTCAGCATCTCCCTCTGCATGGTCACCCTCTTCGAGATTGCTGAACTCCAAAAAGTGAGTAGGACGGTGATCCTCGTGATAAAAGTCACGAGGAGCTCCAAGCTTAATTCCATACTTCATACTGACTGTATGCTTAACACCCATGAAGTTGTAATTCCAAGGACCATTGTCTGGTACCTGCACAAACGACGGAGAAAATAAAGAATAATTCAACAAAGATGTTACAGCCTACGATTGGACCTAATCATTTAAACTCGAAATCGCAAATAAGGGAATAAGAAATACCATGTAAAATCCCAGGTAACGGTCACTGAGAAGCATTTGTACTTTCTCATAATGAGTAGGCAGATAACCATGTGGATTGCTTCCAGTGTCTTTGTTGAGCCGCCCCCATTCATAACCTGTTGGAGTAAGCTTATATGCAGTTAAGGAGCAGGAGCCGGGAGTGAAACTGCATGTAAGAATGATACATTTCTCTCCATCCCACTGCTTATTATTCTCCAAGATTCGAGCATGGCATGTTAAGTCCTGATAAACCATGGCAAGGAAAATAAATATTTAATGAAATTCCTTCCATTAAGAACGCTTTCTTTGGCTATTAAGACATTCTTATTTTTACCCTAATAGTTAAACATCAAACAACCAACCTGAGGTGATAATTGAGGAAGCTCGTTGGGTTGTGTATGCATCCATCCCAAAGGCTCTAAATCATTCAAAAATTCGTGCTCCGGCAAAGCCAAAGGCAAATGAACTTGCTGATGCGTTCCCCATTGTGGAGGCATAGCTATACAGCGAATTTCCTTCACCTGTGGATTGTCTGGAGGGCTTATACCATAAATATACCCCGAAATCTGAGTCCTAAGGTCAGCTATGCAAATGAATTTTTTCAATATGTTCTTTGGCATAATGTATGTATAACCAGTTTCCTGTTCAAACAGACACAATCAGACGAAATGAGCCCTAGTAAATCCAAAGAGAAACACTATTTAGAACTCTTCAAGTGAATATACTGTAAAACAAAAAGCCCACACAAGCGTACCTTGATATCATCAGAGTTAACATATATATGATTGACTCGGAGATAGAGATTTGTGGCAGATATTGCCCTTACACGCCAATCGGTTTTAGAACCAAAAGCAGCCTGCTCATATGGACTAGTTGTGGTGACAATCAACTCATCACCGTGCACATTTGTAGTCCTTGTGGTAACTGCAGTGAGCTGGCTTGCTTCCTTTGCCTGCATAAAAAGTTTATGAATCTCCATTATTAAATATTAAGCAAACAATTTGTTACATTCATATCAGAGAGCACATTACCCTTATTACTAGCCTAGATCCATCTTAACTAACACCCAGAGGAATCAAATCTCTTTTTACTCTAAAAGAGGTTTGCATATCAAAAGAATTGACCCCTCTTGGGCCTTGGTAGATCCAAAGTTAAGATGGATATAGGCTTTAATTTCTCTTTAAATAGGCTTTATTTTTTTATTTTCTTTACTGAGTTAAAATGTTTACATTACATTCCATTAATCTTTATATATTATTTTATCTTTATTTTTATGCAATTTGACTTAGTCAAAATGTTAAACATTGCAACATCGGTACCATACTGGGCTGGGCTGTAGAGCACCTCTAGCAGTAATTAAACATCAGAACTGCAGCAAAATCACCTACCTGCTTTTCAATTTCAGCAATCTGTTGCCTTTGTTGAGAAGGGGGAGTTATCTCAGCTCCAAGTATAATATCACGGATTTCTGATTGGGTTAATGCTGATGTATTGACATTATTCTTCTTGGCATAATCCGAGAGTATAAGGTCTCTCAAAGCAACTTCTACCTGCAAAGTATCAGAACACTCATTATATTCCTTTCTTTTTCACTCTATTACAGTCCCTCCAATAAAAAATATCTAAAACACAGAAAGGTGTTTTCATATACTAAATCAAATACAACTATTAAGATTTTATAGAAACCCTGCAACATAGACTCACGGATTAACAGTATGAAATCCTGGGCTTAAAAGAGATCTACCTTCATCCACTGGTCATCATTAAGGCTAGGCCAAATGTGGTGCGCCTCAGTAACAATAGTCTTGTCTGGTTTCAACAACATCTTTGCTTTCTCATTGTTCACATGAAGGGCACGAAGGATTAGTATAAGACGAGAAAATGCTGTGTATGATGAGATAGTCTTTAACCAATCATCATATATGTTGAAAAGAACCATTTGCGGTTCTGTGGCCTTTAGAATAAGGTCACCAAATTTCTCAATTTTTAAGCACGCTTGGAATGGTAACTGAAGCTCACTGCCTTTAATGACAATGTTAGGAAAGTCGAGCAAGTGAACTTCCAGTGGATCAAGCATTCCCTTACGAGTTACAATAATCTGTTTTGGCTGCTCCTCAACAGGCAATGAACGTACCAATGCAGCTACTTCTTCAGCTGTCTTCCATTTAGCCAGTTGACCAAGACGCTTCTGTCCTGCCCACACACTAGTATGGATAACCTGGAATATCCAATTATTTGCATGTGTTAGAGTAGAAGGCAATCCCACGTAAATGATACTAACTGAATCCATTACCAAAGCTGTACATAGTAGCACATATAAAAAACAAATCATACAAGAAACAGACCTTTAAAAATAGTTGCCCTGTCCTCGGGTTGAATATGAAAATTGCTCCATTGATAGGCTTCGTTGTAAGATTTCCTTCAAAAGTTTTATGGATTGTGACACGATACACATTTGTATCATCCACAAACCATATAATTTGGTTGCTGAAAATCTCTCCATAGTTTTGAGATGATAAATACGGTTCTGTTGGCTCCGAAGAATAAAGTTGCAGGCCCTTTCTTATGCGCTCCCTTAACACATACAAGGCAGGATTTGACTGCAGAATTCAAAGAAATACATACATAATTAATTAAGTAACAGATTCAGAAAATAAATAAATGAAATTTGGCTCTCAAAATGTAAATTATTTTACCTTCATTATTTTATTCATAGCTTGGGCCAAAAGAGGCTTTGAACCAGGAAACCAATTACCAAATGCAGAATGTAAATTGTAAGCAAGATCAATTGCAATCATAACACCTGAATCAAATTTTTAGTTAGTATATCCTCATTCATCTGTTAAAAAGCATGTTTGTTTGAACTTTTGACCTTAGTTTCACAAAAGACACAGGCAGATTAGTTCAGCTGTTCCAAAGCATCCTTTTAATTCCAGGCAATAAATAAGATAGATAATGTTAAACTGTTCAATGACCCTAAAGCTTATAATGAGACAGAGTTTGCAGAGGTATATACCAGTGGGTGATGGATAAATTGACATGTTATCTGTTGTATAGTCTAAGAATTTGGCTCTCGTATACCGTTCAATGTCATGAGAATCATAGTCTCCCCACCGAAGTTGCACATCAATCCAATATTTATTACTTGCCTTCTGATCAAAAACATCCTTAGACTCTGCCACAAGGCTGGGCTTGCACATTGGCCATTTATATGCTGCAAAAAGAAGAATATCAGCGCAAGAGCTGTTCATCTTGTAACTTTTCCTGGGATGTATCGTCTCTTTTTGGACAGTCTCAATTTCCAAAGCATCGAGCTCCTGATCAAGTACCTGGCAGAGATCCATTACAACACTTTCGTGCACTTTCTGCCACAGATGAGCCCTAAATATTTGTATCAATGATATCTTCAGCGTTGGAATTTTTCCATGCATGAAAATTCCAGTCAAATCCAACTGCACTTGAAAACCCACATAAACATTGGCACGATTGATGGTAGGAGACCACCAAAGTGTAAATCGTCGATTGGGAATTTGATTCAACCCTGATCTCTGTGCATTTGTAAGCTTTTTATACTTCATAGACTCCTCAAACCCAGAAGCCTTCTCCCAGAACAGACCTTCCCATGTTGGGAAGCTTCATTACACAAGCAAAGAGATATCAGAAGTTATCCACCAATGTTGTAATTATATTTCTGTAACCAGACACAGAATACTAGAAAATTAGAAATATAAAGCAATGTTAAGACTTACTAAGTTCCTTTAAATAGAGTGTGCTCCAGAATGCCTTCCACTCCTCCAAGAGCCTGAATAACATCTGTTCGATAGTTATTCAGATTCCACAGTTTCCCATCATGTCGCTGATGAGTCCACCAAAATGGATTTTGTTTCAGAACCTGATACTGTTTGAAGTCTGTCCGTACCCTCCAACCTTTGTCATAAGCCAGTGTGTGTCTATCTTTTTGAAAAAGCGTATTAATGCGAGGAATGCCTCTGTCCCATGAATCCTGTAATATCCAAGAAGAAGAAATAAGTGCTGCAAAGAGAGTAGATTCAATAATTATGAAGAGAACCGAGTTGGAAACATACCTCAAGATCCTCAAGAGTTAATCGTCTATTCTGAGCCTGTGCTTCCTGCCTCTTTAAAGCATATTCAGCCCAAACACGTTGAGAGTCTATGAATTCACTCTCCCAGGGCTGCCATAGACAATATTGCTATCTCAGCACACAAGTTTGAACTTGCATTTTCAAATAGCTTCAACTAGAGATAAATTGCCTACACTTACCTGTATGTATCGATACAGATTTGGAATAAGTTGATCTTCCTCGTGGCTCATACCACTGCGGAAGTGTGTAACTCCAACATCTGTCTGTTGACTATAACGTAGGTCACTTTGTGGGATTAAAATATGGCCCATAGATAGCATTCCAAGTCCTCCAATTTCCTTGGGTGTATAGAAGATAACAGGAGGAAACCTAATTTACAAAACACAACTTTTAAGAATAATATTCAAATCTAACCAGGCAATAAGTTTACTGAGTATTTCCTTTATGCATATCACTCTCCTCTTTCTATGAAGAGAGACAAAATACCTGCTTGGCATCTTGGAGTTCAAACCAATCTTTATACGTGTTTGAATTTTATTTTCACATTTGACAAGGAGATCAAGAAGCTCCTGTGTATGCACTGTTGCTTCACGGAAATAGGTCATGAGTCCTGCACCAATCAAAGAAGACAAACTGGCATGTAATAAACATCTAAAATAGGAAGATGTATTCAAATTGTCAATTTAAAATAGCTTGGAGCATTATGCAAGCAGAGCCATGAAAAACTGTACAGTTCAGACTGCAATTACCTATTAGTGCAGTATTCCACTTGTTTACGATTTTGGTAAAGGTTGTTGACCCTGATGACATGAGGATCTGCCTAACACGATTCTCAAACACCTTCATGTGTTCATCATCAACTCGCAAGAAGGCAACAGCAGTGCGCTCTTTAGTCTGCTCATTTTGCAAATTCCAGACTCCATCCTTTGTATTGCTGAATGCTTCTTGAGACATTCTTATCTTTGGTAATATTCGAACTTCAAACCCACACCTACACAACAACAACAACAACAAAAACCAAGGAAAATTCTTTTAGCTTTTTGCATAAAACATATAACTTATCAATGCATGGAAACAAGTGAGCTAGCTGGGCAAGGAGGCCATACATGCTGAAAAGCAAATTTGGGTTGTCTTTGCTATAAACAGAGACAAAACTGTTCTCCCATTCTAATGTTGTGATACTACGAGGGAGTCTGTTCTTTATATCCCAGAAAACACTCCTCCCAAGATTAACTGCAAAATATTCAAGAGAACAGACACAGCTGAGTTTAGATTTGAGTAATCTCAGGTAGCTCTAAATTTTAGTGAAAGAAAGAAAAAAAAAAAGCAACAAAGCAAAGGAAAAAACACCACTTTACCATCATGTTTCATCAGCCTCATGCGAGCATCTCTAGGCCAGCACTTTTTGTTGTTGTAACCAACCATGTTTTCATTGTTTGGATCTGGATGTTCTGTAAGGTAGCGCTGGATAAGATCCCTTGCCTCTTCATGAGTGAATCTAAAAAGAATGTGCACCTTGTCAATATAACGAGAATACAATCTTATAGGATGCCTCGTCTCCACTTTTGTATCCCAGTAAGTAATAAATTCATTTGGCATCTGTGGAGGACCAGCTATTTCACTTGCCCGAGTCAAACCAAGGACCAGGAGATCCAAGACCAGACCATAATATTGCACAACAAAGGAAGCAAACTGAAGACCTCGAATCAGCCCATATGAATTGGTATGGCTCATATCTTTGTACGATAGAACAATGTTGTTTTTTGCAGTCACATAATCAGCAATGTTGTGGTCAAGCACCAAACGCAGAAGCCTGCAATAATTATTAATTCAGACTCTGGAGAAATAACTGAATCTAAACAAAGATTTTCAGTACTCACAAACTATCAACATAAAACTAAAAAAAAATACCTGTTTAACATTGTCAGATCTATTTTTTCAAAGAACTTTTCAAATTTTGTCTGAAGCATCACAACACATTGACCTTCACTGGTATCCCATATATCCTGCAAATTATTGATTCCTTGGCACCACTTATATACCAAAAGTGGAGGTGGCTCTGAATCTGCAGGTTTGATCCAGTTTGGAAAGAGATGACGTTTGTCACCTTCATACCAAAGATATTGATCAAGATAAGCATCTGTAATTTTCTCAAGAGGTTCAATTTCATATACAGGGATCAGATAGCTATACAAGTCCATAAATTCAATGCCCACCTGCAAAATGTGAAACATAGCCATTCGTTAGAATCCCAGGCAGACAACATCTCAACACCATTGATTTAGCATCTGAATGTGATTAATTATACAGCTTACTTCTTTGAAGGCACGCTGTGTAAGCAGATGACGTTTGATACGTGATAATGCCTCATGTGGATTATCATATGCCTGCTCGATAAGACCCAGCTCTTCCCTCTGTTGTTGATTTAATCGGACAGCAACACTATAAGATTCTTTCAATCTTTCAAGTGCTAATATTAGGAGTTTCGTGTCATGTTTATATGACAGTGGTGGAAAAGGAATGGGAGAAAATTTTCTCGATTCCAGCCAATGAACTGTAGTGGTATAGATGGCCACAGCTTCCTCAGGTGTTACATAGGGGCCATCTTTCAAGTAATTATGTTGTCGTTCCTGTTAAGAAATCAGCATAATTGATTAGTGATTTATAAACCTCTTCAATCTTGAACATTATAAACTGTCCATTCAATATAGTGTAGGGTAAATTAAAGCATGCCTGCTCTGCTTTCAGCCAAAGACGTGTGAGCCTTCCTAGATTTTTCCGACAAACTGTCTTGTCTACAGTTGCACCACGCCGAATGCGCTCACGATTATAATGAGCAACATTAGTCCACCAGTCTGCTTTTGATTTTACATAACGAAGAATCATATTCTCAATTGGCACTGGTAGGCCAGGCACCTGGAATACCAAATCAATTATCTTATTTACTTGAGATATAATAGAGAACATAAATAAAGAAAACAGTCAAATTTGTCATGCTTAATTGAAAGCTTTAGTACAACATGTACCTTCCAGGGGATGTTTGCCTTCCAACAGCGCCAGGCTTCACTCAAATGTTGCAAAATGGTGCGAGCTTTGTTCTGCTTGATGCCCTCTGTCACAATATCCACGAGTATGTCAGCAAGCAGATAAGAGAATCACTAAGAGACTCAGAAAATGCATAACTCTAAAACAAAACACAGGGGCAAACAGGGATGCAGAAACTTCAAAGAAAAAGAAAATTAGTGCTCAACAACCAAATTAATCATAACAAAACAAGCTAGGAATTGGAGAAATAGCAGTGTCCATCAAGGGTTGACAATATATAGAACAGATCAACTTTCAGCATCGAAGTGATTTCAATCTAAAAGATGCATCCCAAACAAGAGAAACATCTCTTTCCTGCCAATTATCACAGAAAGCAAATTAAAATCACCTGGCATTGCATCAAGAACATCGTGCATGACAGCTGCTCTCAGCTCCAAATCAAAATGACTTTCAACCCTTTGTTTGGTCACAGTTTTTGCCACTCCCTTTGAATGACGACCTTCAAACTGTCGTGCAAGCAAGTTTCCAAGCCACCTTTCTAGCAGTGGGACTATACCACGTAGAAAAAACAACCATACCCTCCACATTGGAGCCCAAAATCCACATCCAGGTCCTTTCCCAACGGGCCCAGTGTTAAAGCGATAATAAATTAAGTGCTTCAGATCTTTACACATTCTTATTTGCCGCATAAGCCGATACTTGTAACGATACATACCAGTCAACTGCCCTACATGTGAAAATGTATATTGTAATCCATCTGCCAACTGGAAAGCATCCACATTTCCCAGTCGAAATTGAATATTTGCATCGACAACTAGTTTTGTTAGTCGCAAAATTTCACGACATAAATGGAAAGCATTCCCAAACCGTGACTTCTTACGCTCCTTCGTTGTGAGTGTCTTCACAGGTTTCAGATTAAAATTGTAATCAAGATGAAGATAATTCAAGTTCTTTCGGTGAATAAGAAGATTCAGCATATTGTAACCCTGTCTGCAAACTTGAAGCCCAGCCTCTGCCCAATCTAGCTCAGTTGTCTGGAAAAATTTGGTAGCTTGTAGGGAACGAAACAAGTATTTCTTCTTTTGAGCCTTTGGAGGCCTGTGATGAAGTTCATTCAACACATAACATTTTAGGAGCTTCTGATAGCTCACACGAACCTTCACTGGATATGTGGGAGGACTGCATGACATGAAACATTCAAAGAATCAAATCCACCGGCACATGCAAAACACAACTAAAGAACAAAAATAACATGCCTGTGTGTCGTGCATCAGAAAAATGCATACCAGTGTTCCTTGTACCAATCAGAAACTAGAGGAATATCTTCTGCTCGTCGCATACGACCTGATCGCATATTGAATGGACGTGGAGCAAACAATAACGAAATACCGGCAGCTGTTGTATCTGTGTAAAGTGGTGTATCATGCAACAAAGGTTCCACACCTTCTGGAACAAAAAAATCATCGTCATCATCCTCCTCGTAAGTTTTCCTCTCTCGGCGATCAGTCTTATGAAAAGAAATAGGATGAATCAGAGGATCAAAATAAAATGCTGGTAAATCTGGATCTTCAGTTTTTATGTACATCACCATGGGACTGTGATATACACAAAGCCTAACTTTCCTAGGCCTGTTGTTATAGAGATGAGGAAATGCAATTCTATACTCTGTTCGAAGTGGAGAGCGGATAATAAGCTTATTAATATCATTGAATTCATTCCAGTCTTCATCACCCTTCTCCATATCTCTGTACAAAGGCTCAAACTTCGGCCCTCCTGTTGTTAATTAGACATGTCAGTAAAAGTCTGAACTTCATCATAACAGTAGCAGTTATGACAAGAGAAAACATAAATAGATGACCAAATATTTGACCCAACAATTTTCTGGGCATGGGCTTCACAATACCTGGTATGCACATGTTCAATGCTTTTGCTGTGAAAAAAGACTCCATATCAAAGAGATAGAAATAGTTTTTATCAATCAAGTCAGAAAGTAGCTGTCCTGCAAGACGGTGCAAAGTTGCCATGATGGGAAGTGATAATTGCCACCTTCTATAACTAGGCCCATTTATAAGTTTTGTTTTCACTAGGGGCTTGTGGTCATAAAACCATGTGTATACAGCAGAATCTTCTTCCTCATCCAGCTCCAACTGGATAGGTTCGAGAGGGTCCACATCTAACAAATTGTCTGCGTAATCTAAAGGAGGTTCCTCATCATCAAATGGTGGAAAGCGCATTCTTTTAAAATGCCGCCTGTCCCTTTTTTCTCTTCGCATCATGATCCACATCGTGCCCCACTGCAAACAAGCTTCCAATTAGGCACAATAATTCATCATAAGAGGACCAAATAAAGCAAGAACAGAATCCAAAAGTCAAAAGAACATGAACTTTACCTGTGCCATATATATGGGCTCAACAACCCATGGTATTTCATTAACAAAAGTGATAGCCCCAGTTATGTGATAGAGTACCTTCACATCACGAACCTGAATAGGAAACATTCATCAAATACACAGAGCATAATGCACCAAATGCAATCCTCTATTGCCAGACAAGGAAACTAAATAATATAAATATACACAAGGTTTACAGTTTAGCAAAAAGATATAATGATAAAGTGTTAAAAAAATGAATACCTGCTCCCAGGGCATGGGCATGTTTTCAAGAAGTTTGTAGACTGCATGAGGTACAAATTTAAGTGCTCCCAGATAAACACGCTTGTCATGGCGATATTTTTTTGAAGACATGTCTCCATGATCTCTGTTCATAGTCAGAAACACAGATCAATACATAATGAAAGTAAAAAATATGCTTGCCTACGCACAAATAGCAATGTTGCAATGCCATCAAATACCTACAGACAAATGTATGTGATTATGTAATATCATTGAATGTAACAATCACATACATATCAATATCAAAATTCCACAGAAGTCAAAGATTGAAGTGAGCTCACTTGGGCTTCCAGAAGTGTAAGACAGCACATCCAATCCAAATTTAAAACGTGATCCAATACATGAAAGCTTACAGTTCTCTGAGTTAACATTATTTCTAATGAGGATGGTATACACAAATATATGCATCATACAACAGAACTTGCTCCAGATCTCTCATTGAAATGATGAATCCGTAAAGTTCAACAGATAAACTTCTTGAACCATTCAAAGCTGAACAAAAGACAATTTGAGAAACCTTTGCATCACATTGAACTGTTTCATGAAGTTATATTTGTGTCAGATGTCATCCATGCCGTTGTGAGTCTGAGTCTCTGACAAAGACTATTTTCTACAACTCCAAACATTGAAGCCACCAGTTAGTTGAAGAAAATTTGCGAATCCAAAATGAGTCAAATTTTCAAGGTCCTCCTTCAAAGGAAAAATCAACAAAGAATCTATAAGAATAGTCAATAAAGAATCAATAAGAAGAGATTGAAGGGTTTTCCTCTCAAGAGGAGAGGTTTTGCCCTAGCTTGGAGCCTACATCTTGTGTACTTGTATCTTGATGATCTTCTTGTTTTGTTAGTTGTTTGATGATTGAAGAACACACTATAATAATAAGAAGAAGAATAAAATCCTAATATGTAAAAAGACATCACAAGAAGAATCATTCATGTCGATTCTTCGACATAGTAGACCCTATTCCACCTAACACTGAAATATTTCCACTGTTATTACTCTGCTATGGGCCCTTCGGCCCCCGATTACACCCATAGGGAGACATTCATTCTAAACAATGTTTGCATGGCTTGCGTAAGGCATGAATAAGACCAGATGCCTCAACCTCATCAACTTCATCATCAATATCACCTTTGAAAAGGCATATAACAAGGTTAAGTGGCACTTTATTCTAGCCTTGAACAAGGCCCTAGCTTTTTGCCTATTTCTTTAGTCATTGGGACCCTCTTCTATCAAGGGCACCCATTAACCACTATGCTCTATCTTATGTTAACAAAGGCCTAGAAGGCCACAAATCCCCATCTCAATCAAAAAGGGCAAGGCTTCAATTTTGGTTTAGCTTTAAGTGTTCCTTATGGTGGCTTCCAAACTTGTGGCATGAAGGCAAAGTGTTAGCCAATATAGTATGGTTTTCAACCATGAGATTTCTAAGAAGATGCATGAACATAACCAGAGGCCTTTTTGTGCCAATTTCAGGATTGGGTTCCTTGTTCAGAACTAGACGATACATAGGATGGCCAATTCGAAGAGATTTGTGATTGAAAGAATCAAGGAGATTGTTCTCAATTTTCTTTCCATCAAATTATACACATGGTTACAATTGTCTGTACACAAACCTTCGTTGGAATTTCTGTTATATGAGCTATAGAAGCTCAAATCCAAGCAGGCAACCTAGCTCTCCTGTCTGCATAACGTCTGGAAAACTGCCTTTACTTTAGTCCCTTAACCTTGGCTGCTGTCTCTAAACCATATTAGTTATTGGCATCCCTCCTCCCAAATGTCATATGTGTGGTCATCCAAAGAACCTCTACATGTTTTATGTCTCCGTATCTATGCCAAATCAACCTCAGGCTCGGTCACTAAAATCTGTAACCAGATCCTCCTTGTCTCCCATTACCTAGAAAGCAGCTCTCCTAGTGATAAATTGCCCTGATCCATTGAATTCAACACAGCATGGCATTGCATAACAATATAAGTGTTATTTTTTATTGGACATAAATTTTCCGGAATGATATTTATCTAATCTGCAACGACCGACCTTAAACCCAGAACCTTCCTCCCAGTATTTTCCTCTGCATTGAACTAAGCCATCAAAAAAAACAAGAAGAAAGAGAGAAAAAAACTAAGCATTGAATTCACTGTTCAATTGAAACCCTTTCTTCAAATCCTAAACTCTTTGTCCCAATATTTTTCGATGTACGAAAGTTTCACTGTTCAATTGAAACCCTTTCTCCAAATCCTAAACTCTTTGTCCCAATATTTTTCGATGTACGGAAATTTACTCTTCTCATTCTATCACTCTAATAATTACAAAATTATAAATAAAAATAAAAACGTAGAAAGAGAGGAAAAGAAAGCAACTATGAGCATTTACAGCCAATACTTAATTGGTTAAACTGTATCCACACCATGAGACCTTAAACTATTCGCCTGTGTCCAGAAATGCGCTCTAATTCGATCGCTGAGAACAAGAAGAGTAAGAAGAAAGAAACATACTAAACATTTGCATACGCTATTAAATAGATAAAGCTTTCTCCAAACCTTAAACCCTTGATCCGAATATTTTTCTGTTGTGAAATTTATTATAATGCTATGACTGCAAAATAGAAACGGCAGAAGCAGAAATGAAGAGACTAAACGTTCAAATTTGATGCTTCCAGTGTCTGCGCTATCAAACACTGTTACCGGGAACTTAAATCTTCCCGCGACTTTCAGAACTCAACTTCTCGAAACAAAAATTACCTGATGATTTTTCTGACGTGCTCCGGCGGCATGTCCTCTTTCTGCGTCTCGACGAATCCGAATTTACGCTTATCGCCATACCTTTTAGCATTAAGCTGCATCCATTTGCGTGCCTTCTCTTCCAGCATGGCCTCGGCATCGGCAGAATTTAGAGGGGGTCCGTAAGAGGGATGCTGCGGCTGCTGCATTCCGGATGGCGGTGGCACTGACGGTGTCGTGCCCGGGGGAGCCATGTGAGAGCTCCCCGCCACTCCTGGGTTCCACATTTTCTGCTGCTCCAAAAGAAAACCCTACGAACTTAAAACCCTGGTCAGCATCGACGACTTGCTCCAAATGAAAATATAAGCGAGCAGGTGAAATTCGGAGCACAGCTTGCTGCGACTCGGAGGCTTGTGTAGAGGAGATTTCGTCCCGGAAATTTAGCGCACCTGTCACAAAAGTAGTCTCATCCTCGGCCTCGGCCTCCGGTAGTTGCCTGCGTTAGTTATGACAAATAAAAAACATTTGAGGCATCCAACATTTCTTTTATATGGAGAGATTCAGCGTCGGTGAAAACCTCTCAAACATTTTTGCATTTTATCTTTTAAATACATAATGATAAATTTTGTTTCCCAAAATCAAATTTTTTTCAAAAATTCATGTGGTCTTATCTATGTGCGAAGCATCTATGAGTATCCTTCTCATTTATGTGATTGGCATATTCACGCATATTTTGTTGATATTAACATTTTTTCCTCTAAAATAGGTTAAGATTTTATTTATATTAATATTTTTCCCTCGCAAATATGTTAAAATGGAAAACAATTATGTCTACGTTTTGTGATATTAAATTATTTCAATTTTAAATTGGGAGTTGAAAATATATATATATTTTATTTTGTTAGATGCAGTGATTTTCGATACAAATGCGGCAAGTTGTTACCCTGAAGAGCATGGGATATGGCAAGTTGTTCACAAAAGGTTTAATAGCAACATGGATTTTAAGACACTCTATTAATGAACAGAGGATTAGGTGGCTACCTTAGTCACCTCAATTCTCTAGTTCATGCTTGTGTCTCACCATGTTGTCGGGGCCTTTATCTTTGTTGGTGTCGTTGTCGTTGCTCTTCGTTGGTGCTCTTTTTGTGGCGTGTTATAGGTTTTCTGTGCTCGGGTTTGCTTTTGTGGAGGTCCCTCTATTGGTGTCTTCTAATTTGGGGCTTGGTTTTTGCTCGGGCTTCTACTTGGTGGTGTCATCGCCTTGCTTTTTCGTGTCGCTGCCACTCATGTCCCTTCTTTGGTGCCACACCTTCTATTGCCCATTTCAGATGATGTCGCATATTTTGTTGGGCTTTGTTGCCCTATTTTTTGTTACCCATTTCTAAGCTAGATGTATGGGCTATCTAGGTGTGTGGTGCCCAGCGTTTTGGCTTGGTTGATAGGGGCCCTTTCCACTATTGTGTTTGCTTTGTAGATTTTGCATTATGCACACCTCTATTGAGAGTCAGTTCACATATTTTGTTGGGCTTTGTTGCCCTATTTTTTGTTACTCATTTCTAAGCTAGATGTATGGGCTATCTAGGTGTGTGGTGCCCAGTATTTTGGCTTGGTTGATAGGGGCCCTTTCCACTATTGTGTTTTCTTTGTAGATTTTGCATTATGCACACCTCTATTGAGAGTCAGTTCATGGACTTATGTTGAACCTTTCAGCGATTTAGGCCTTTGTGATTTTTGCACCCTTCTAGGTTATGTTCACATACTTTCATGCCCTTTATATATGTAAATGCCATCTTTTAGCAATGAATCTTGTCCTCTTTTAGGTAGATCCTTAGTGAATGCACACATTCAATGTGTATATGCAAAATGTATTTTGCTTTCAAATATATGAATGAAAGTACTGTTTTTTCTTGTTTAAAAAAAAATAACAACAAAAAACAAAAAAAAATCCATTAATAGGGAGTAATAAGATGGAACGTCGTGGAGCAAATTAGAGGTGGTGGGAATTTGAATGAAAGTACAGATTTGTTTTCCAATTAAAAAAGAACACTCCATTAATGGGGAGTAATATAATGGAACATCATGGAGCATATCAAATGTGGTGGGAATTTGACACAATTTTCGAATCTAGAATTCGTGTGAAGCGGTTGTTATCAAGAACCCCCCTCCCTGGGTGTTTCCCATGCAAAGAAACGATGCTTGTAGTTTATCACCTGTAGGCCTATTGAGTCTAGAAGAGAAAGGGAGGATGGAAACTAAAGGCTTTCTGCATTGATGGAGGTGGAATAGCATTGTGTTGAGTCCTCCTCATATTGGAAAAGAGGCAGGATGGTGGATCTTTCTCTATGGAGAACCAACTTCTCTCTCATCTATTCAGAAAAGCAACAGTAAAAGGGTAACTTTCTCTTACTTATTAATTTTGTTTTTGGTGTTCCATGGCTTTTCAATGGAAATTTTAATAATGATGGTAATGTGCGAGTAGATGACTTAGTGTGTTCACCGTTTAGAGAATTAAGACAGCACTAATCGTTGATCTGTTGTTTTGATGTTGGTGTCAAAGTTTCAAATAATTGTGAACATATCAATCTGTAACTACCTGTAACGCCCTCCTCCCACATTTACCCAAATTCACCAATCTACCAGTAAACATGTGACGAAGAGTTACTATGATATGACTCAACCTCATAGGTATAGTTAAGGAAGTGGAATCGACAAACCAAAAGTTAAATGACCTTCACCAGGAGCTATATGACCCACAGGAGCTAAACCACCCTTCTAGATGCCCGAACCTTGAGTCAGATTACTTTTTCACTGGCTTGGACTCCCAATCGCATGCATAAGCCTACATCCATGCCACTATAGGCCTCTATTTGCATGCATAATATTGCATCCTTGTGACTGTAGGCCTCCAACTGCATGCATAAGTCTGCAAGCCAGCGTCTCAGTTTCCCAATTTTGTGCCTGCAACCTGCTGTGCTATTCAACAACCCCCCATTTGTGAGAAGTAGTAGTCAATATTACTTTAATAAATGTGGAACCTTTAAAAAATCCTTCCAAAAATAAGTTTAGCATTAGGCATTTTCCTTGTTAATTTTTGGAATAAAGCAATATATCAAACAAACACTTTTTGAAAAAGCAATCAAAAGAGAATACCATGCTAAAACCTCAAAGCTATTAGGTTTCTTTGTTATAGCTCTGATACCACTTGTTATAGATCTGACCCAAAAATATAAGCTAATGCAAATAAACCCATAAACAATAAGAGAGAAATAGATAGAGAAATGCTTCTTTACTGATATCAAAACCCTTAAGGTAGGGCAACACCATGCATTCACTCCTTAAGGAAGGAGAACACTCCACAAGCCATATGCTTGTTCATACAATAATTCCTTGACACCTCTCAATGTGGAGTCTCTAGCCTCTATATAGTCCTCATACATACAATACCATGGGTCATTACCATGGTTCCTTCAATACCATCTATCTAATACCATGGGCCCATTACTAACTACTTGTGGTCCCTTACATGATACGATTAACCACCTTATTTATTACTATGGCCCATCCCATTATTACATTATTCCCTTGGGTACCTCCCTTTGTACCCCATATTATCCCCCCTAGGTATATAACAACTTAATTCAAAAGGTGGTATTAAGTCTGTTAGGCTCTGCAACCAGAACCTATTTGTATCTAGAATAACTGTCTAACAAAGAAAACATTTATGGCCCGATATTGTTTGCAATATTTGTTCCATGGATGGAACGTGTATTTTTTCTTGTTTGAGGCATGATTGAGATTTTAGAAATATACGCACAAGTGGATTTCCACATACTTCTTTCTCACTGGGACCAAATTTGACACCCACATTGAGTTCCACACTCTGTATATGATCAAGGCATCCACAATTTCCTCAACTCTTTCTGAATAATACGCTCAAGCACTGGATGTACTTTTCTCAACTTCTATTGCAATGCGTTGGCCCCTTGTTTTATTGGTATCACATGTTGGATGATTTGCATGTCATATGTTTTAAGCTCATCGTTTGGCCACACAAACACATCTCGGTACTTCTTGAATAAGCAGATAAAGGCTTGTCGCTCTTTTTGTGTACAACAAGTATCGAGATTGGCAAACTTCATATATAATAATATATATATATATATAAATATATATATAATATATATATATATATTATATATATATAAATATATATATTTCCCAAGTTAATCTTCTCATGTGACAATGTGGAACTGTGGTTTTTAGCATTAATAGGCCCCCGGAAGTGATTTATAGGTCATACAAATTCTCCAACAATACCATACCCTTGGGGATGATATTTCCTTTACTTGCATTGTATGCATCTTGCAATGCCTTTTCGTGCTCGTCCTCATCGATTGCTACATCTTTGAACACATAAACGTTCACCGCGAAGCACAGTATCTATTAGTCATCATAAAAAATGCATAAATTAGTGATATTATTGGGGATAGAAGGCTTATAAAGAATTTCAACAAAAAAATTGTTCCTCGATGGTGATAACCTAGCAATGGTATTTTCTAATTCATCTGCAACTACATTACACATTCTTGGAACATAAATGATATTGAAATCTTGGAAATGTGAAATCCGACACCATACCTCTTGCTGATAGCTTCTAAGATGGGGTGACACACAATGTATGATATTACATACTTGTCGCACCACAATTTCTGAGTCACCTATTGCTTTCAAGATGGCAACATTGAGGTCACTAGCTCTTTGCAAGCTCAATGGTTGAATATGGGAGGCTCGCTACTCATGGTGGCCTCGCTTGACCTTTGTTTGAGCTCTGCCATCTCATTTGATAGAATCTTGATAAGACAGGTCAAGCTTTCAAGATCAGACAATTCTTTCTCTTTGGCCTTTATCACAGAGGCCTGAGGCATTTTACTTGTGTCTTTGGAGTATTTTGTTGTTTCATCATCCATGATGACTCCAATTGCACGTAAGTCCTTCTCAACTACGATATCCTCTTCATAATTTTCCATTAATGTTTGTTTCACAGTTTTATTCACAAACTGCGTAATTCTTGCTGGCAAGGTAGAAGTGTATTAATCTATTATGATGGATTCATGAGGGTTCATGTTTTCTGGAAATTTATTCAAGATGCAGTTGAACCTCTTATTGAAATCCTTCACTTTATCCCTTTGCTCCATCTTAATATTACCAAACTATTTCAATAACATGGCATGGGTATTATTATCAACAAAATTTTCAAGGAGTATTTTCTTAAACCCCATCTAATTCTGGATGGAGTTTGGAGAAAGGTTGTGATATCATACATTGTCTCTACCATCAAAGGTACATGGAAAAAGTATACATGCAACGTCATTGTGACGTACCTAAAGTGTTTGCAGATGTAGGTAAAATTTGTCCATATGGTTTTCAGCCTTCACTGTTTTATTAGGGTCATACTTCATTAAGAGCTTCTCTGAATGCTTTGGCATATTGTGTAGAACACCCAAAAGTGCAAGTGGGCCCTAGGTCATCTAGTCTAGATCTTGGTCTACCATGTCGTCTTCTTTGCTCTCCTCCTCTTCTTTGTCATAATCTAATGACTCTTCTTCCTCTTCCTCTTCTTCGTCTGACCTACAGAAAGTTGTGTCTGAGAGTACTTGAATATTATCTTTGTCACCACCATGGGAGAGTGGAGGGTCTTCTGCATTCTCCATAGAGTCTGTTAATTCTTCAAGGGTTGCAAGAACCAAATATTCAAGAGTAGAAAGCACATCCTTGTGGGGGTGGTTTTTTTATTCTTCGGAGAATATGGAAGACTGAGTACTCCCAAGATCAATCCAACAACTTTTGAAAACTGGCGGGTTATAGGATAGATGACCTAAATATGATTGTACAAGATTTCATAAGTTTGTTCAGGATTGGGCTGAGAAGAGTCACTAACTTAAAAAATATGAGTATGGGAGGTGTAATGAATGTTGTTGCCTTGACCAGAAAATGCGATATTGGGGTCGGTGGGGTTATCATCCATAGAAAATTGGTTTCCCTCCTTCTAGTGCCAAAAATGTTGACGATGTTGGACCTACCAACATTCAGGGGATCTCCTCGATGTGAAGTACCAATTAGACCTCACACTGTTTGGTGTAGGAGTTCCATCCAGTGTAAAGGGTTGGTTGCCGAATCCTTAAAGAGTTTCCTTGGCTTTAATTGTCAGCAAGGGAGATGGATGCAATGGTGTCTTCGAAAACAAGAAGGTGTGCTTGGTGAGTGTTCAATTGCAACTGTGTCAAGGTTATTCGAGAGGGGAGAAAAGTGATCCTCTAAGTGAGCGGTAATAGTACCACCCAAGAAGAGACACACATGAACCAGAAGGGTCCATATAACATCCAGTGGAACAGTCCATAGCAGATGCGACAATCGTTACAACCAATAAATGACGAAAGATCTATCTAATATCCTGTGGAATAGTCCACAAGGATGGGACAACAATAAAAACCATTACAACACATTCTCAATAAGATAAGTTACACTAAAATAACCAAATAGTTCAACTATATTAGCACATGTGAAAGTAAACATGAAATACAAACATCCACAAAATAGTCTCACAAACATTCATAGTGCATGCATGAAGAATGTGCTAGCCTTGGAGGCTTTTGTTATTAAGTAAAATTTCAAAGACACATGTTTACAATGTACATCACTAGCTCCAATAATGGAGCATTGGAGCCACTCCTTTCTCCTCAAAGAACTAGCTTATCTCTCTAATGCCTTGCGGGAGGAGCCAAGGTGAAAAGTCCTTTGCTCATACAATGAGGGCATATATATAACCAAGGGTGACTATTTGAATACCCTCATGACTATTTTAATTCCTATGACTTTTCAAATTACATGAAACTTTACATTCCATGTGTGTCCTTTGGAATCCATTTTACAATACATTTTGAATACAATATACATGATCCACAATAGTGATGTGGCATATAACCACTCATGACATGACACTGCTGACATGAACTTCTTGATGACATGGAAATGTCAAGTCACTGTTGCTTCTAAGTGATGTCTTCTTGAAGATGTTTTCTCTTCACCTCTACATGGCTTGGTGATGAAAAATCTTCAATATTCTCTAGTGTTAGATAGTGTTCACAAACTAGTGTCCCTTCTCTTTCTCTTGATCGATCAACTTGTAAGTTCAGCTACAAGAGAGTATTTAGGCATGCTTCCCTCCTTTTTCTCTTTCTCTATCATATTTTCATGACATGATAGGGTACCTGTTCTTGCAATTCACTCATGATTAGACTACATCAATTTGAAAACCCTTTGGCCTAAGATGATGCATTATGATCCACCAATTGATCTTGGAATAAGTGACAAACTAGGAAGAGGGACTTAGTGACTATGCAATGTGCAGTTCTAGAAACTAGGGGAAAATCTTGAGTTCTGAGATTGTGCAGTGCACAACCTAGGAAGGCTTGAGGGATAAGACTGCACAGTTTCCAGAGCCAGCAGGACAAGTTGAGGGAATGGAAATTGGGAGATATAATTACACAATTATGAGAGTCAAGGGAGGGTTGGATACTTCACAGCTATGCATTTCAAGGGATCAATGTATGAGTTTGAGGCTTGAGGATGCAAAGTGCGCAGTTTAAGCCGGGATGAGGACATGACTGCCTAATTCTAGAGGTCAAGGTCGTGTCTTGTGCATAGAAATTTAGCAGTGCAGCAGTCCTGGGAGACATGAAATATGCATTATGTGGTTCCAAGAAGGAAGGTCATTGATAGAGGGTTGAAACTATGCAGTGTACAGTTCAAACGGGGCCTTGTGAAGCTAGGTTTCTCGGTCGAGAAGTTTTTCCGAAAATGGCTAAGTGTGAGATCAGTGAGATAAGTGATGAACTGTGATGAACCTTGATTGTGATCACACACTTAAAATAACTTGACAAAATGATACATAGATAATAGAACATATGAATAAATCATCAACCTTTGTGTAACAACTTTACGACAAGGTATGACAAGTGCGACACTTAAAATAGAATTTGGGACGACCGTAACGACACTTGTGCGACAGTGCTCCGAACTTTGTGAATGAGTGTGACAAATGTTTACATAGTTATAAAAACTCATATACACAAAGATAGACCCTTGAAATCATCATAATAGGCTTTTAAACATTGCACGACAACCAAACATGCCGAAAGGCGACAGTTAACCCAATATGCAAAATGGAACAAAACACTACAAGAAAGCTCATGAAATAACCCCTACTGTTTGTGAAAACAACATACAAGACCAAGGAAGGCTTTGAAATTGAGTGTAAGCCAAAACTTTGGAGGGTGTTGCAGCAACTACAACACATCTACAAAGGAAATTATATCTCCTTTATCTTCTAAACAAGAAATTGAAGGTAAATTCTTTTTCAAACCTGGAAAATATAGTATATTGTTGAGGTGTAGCTTTGCTCCATTTTACAGCTTCCATGATGTAGACCCAAGGCCATTGATTGCATAATTGTTGTTGTATCCTAACTCGAATGCGTGAGATGATGGTTCCTTTGATAGAGCATGAAGTTGTCCACTTTCTCCCATCATGTGTGTTGATGCTCCACTATCGATGATACATTCATTGTCATCATTAAGAGTACGTGTAAGTGTAGCTAATAACCGTTCATTTTTTATTTTATTTCATAAGTTGTAGATGTTCCTTCCAATCTGTCTTCCTGCAATTCTTATAATATTGAATCCCATGTTCAAGTAACTTGTCATAGAGGTAGTAACATTTTCTTTGAATCCAACCAAGTGATCCCCAACCTTCTTTGACCTTAGCTCTAATTCCATATTGAGAACTCAACGTTAGTAGGATTTAGGGTTTGATACCTTTTTCTTGTTAATTACTTATGAATTATGTTGGCTTCTTTTACTTCTTATCTAGTTTATATTTCATCAATAAATCACCAAATTAGATGTACATGAAGATCATTAGAACAAGGGACATGAGATGTAGGCACATAGCCAGGTAAAAACCCCTATAAGGGGAAAACCTAGTCAAAATCTCTTCCTTAAGTAGCTTCAAATCAAGATGAGACACTTCCAAACTTCTAGACCTAGACAAAGACCTCCTCTAACCACTAAGTCAACCCTTCCTCCTTGTATATGTCCTTTTATCTACTTTCCAAGTGTCAATGCTTCAATGTGAAACTTCAGATCAAAATTTTCGCCCTAACAGTAGATTTTTAGCCCCCAACTTCAGAACTTAGACCCCGTAAAAGAAACATATTTTTGGCCCTAGCTTCAACTTAGTATCTTTGCACGTGTGAGAGAAAAGTAGCCCAAAAATGCTATTTTCTTCTTCCCAACTTCTTTTCTTCTTCTCCAACAACTTCACACTCTTAACCAGCTAGTGATTCTTAAATATCCAACTTGTTGTCGATGCTCTCCAAATGAAGTTGAGTTGCTTAATATATACGCTTCTTGTGAGGTCAAATTTCCCTAATCCAAGCTAACTTATTTAGGGTAGGGACGACTTGTTTAGGGTAGAGACGACTTGTTTAGGGTAGGGCCGACTTAGTGTGAAGGTGACAAATTATCTTTTAAACTTAAATGGAATAAAAAATCAACTAAGTCTAAATGTTTTACCTTTGGGGTCATATTATGTGCTCATTGGGATGGAATGGTTAGAATATCACAAAGTAATTCTGAATTGACTTGAAAAGTCTTTCACTTGTATTAATGCTGAGGGAGAGAACTATGTAGTTAAAGGAATGCCAAGAGCTATTCATGTGAGGTATATTTATGCCTTACGATTAAAAAAGTGTGCTCATCAAGGTTTTCAAATGTTTTAAATTCAAATTGAAGATATGTCTAATAGAAAACAGAAGTTATCTATGGAAGACTACCCTATTTTGAAGTAGTATAAAGATGTATTTCCTGAAGAGATACTAGGGATTCCTCCAAGGAGAGATATATATTTTACTATGGATCTCATTCCTGGAGCAACTCCATTGTCCAAAGATTCATATAGGATGAGTATCCCTAATTTAATGGAGTTGAATATTCAATTGCAAGAGATTCTAGATAAGAATTACATAAGACCTAGTGTGTCTTCGTAGGGTGCACTAGTTTTATTTGTCAAGAAGAAATATGGGACAAATAGGCTTATTATTGACTATAGGAAACTGATAATATTATATATATATTATATATTATATAATATATATATATATATATTATATATATATATATATATATATATATATATATATTATATATTTATATATATATTATATATATATATTATATATATATATATATATATATATATATATATATTATATATATGTCCATTGAAGACAAATATCCTTTACCCCAGATTGATGACTTGTTTGACCAAGTCCAAGGAGCTTCAATCTTTTCAAAACTTGATCTAAGGTTTGGATATCATTAAATTAGGATCAATGATGAAGATATACATAAAAAAAACATTCAGAACATGATATGGACACTACGTATTTGTGGTGTTTCCATTTGGACTCACTAATGCACCAACAACTTTCATGTTCTTGATGAATAGTGTGTTGAGTCCTTTTCTTGACAAATTTTTCATAGTATTCATAGATGATATTCCGGTTTACTCAAAGAGTGAAAAAAAATGTGATCAACAATTGCAAATTGTTCTTAAAACACTTAGAGAGAATGAGCTATACACAAAGTTTATCAAATGAAAATTTTACCAAGAATAGATTCAATATTTGGGACATGTAGTATCTAAGGAAGGGATTGTTGTGGATCCAAAAAATATTAGGGTTATTACTGAGTGGCCAATACCTAAATATGTAGCTGATGTCATGTCATTTATGGGAATTACAGGTCACTACAGAAGATGTACAGAGGGTTTCTCTAAATTGGCATATCCTATTACTTCTTTACAAAAGAAGGGGACAAATTTTGAGTGGATTTAGAAGTGCCAAGATAGTTTTGAGAAACCAAAACACTTATTAACCATTATTCCAATTCTAAAATTAGTTGATCCTAATAAATATTTTGTTGTATGCACATATGCTTGTAAAGAAGGGTTGGGAGGTGTTTTAATTCAAGAGGGTCATGTAATCAACTATGAGTCTAGGAAATTAAAGGATCATGAAAATAACTATGCTACTCATGACCTAGAACTAGCAACCATCATCCATGCTTTAAAAATGTGGAGACATTATTTGATAGGAAGAAAATTTTAGCTAAAGAAAAACAATATTAGCCTCAAGTATATTTATGACCAACCAAATCTAAATGCTAGGCAAGATAGAAGGTTGACCTTCCTTAGTGAGTATGATTTTGAAATCATACACATTAAAGGTAAAAAAAAAAAAACAAAATTCTTGAGGCTTTAAGTAGAAATTTAAGTAAAGTATGCACCATTTAAGCAACCAATTGGGAAACAAATTTGATAGAGAAGATAAAACAACAAGAAAATTTGATGAAGAACACATGCAGATTAAAAGAAAAGTGAAGAAAACTAAATTGTTAGGTGAGGAAAAAAATATTTGTTCAATAAATAATCAAGATTTGTTGTTTTTTTTTTTCAATTGTGGTTCACAGACATTGAGTGGCCACTACATCCACGGGGAACAATTCGTGTTGATCAACCTGAAGGTATCTACCTGTCGGTTTATCTGGTCAAGCCTATCCCCAAGGGCGTCAAGGAGATTTAACCCCGTGATCTCCCAATTGGCAAGGTACTTAGCAATGAGAACTTGACCAACTGAGTTATCCCTTGGGGCTAATCAAGATTTGTTGTTATTGAAAGGCATAAATTATTTCCCCTATTATTCAGAATTGAAAACATTTGTTTTGTATGAATTACACAAGAAACCAATAGTTAGTCATCATGGGTATTAAACATTGTTAAGTATGTTGAGGAAGGATTATTATTGGTCTAACATGAAAGCATAAACAATAAAATATGTGGCTAGGTGTTTAGAGTGCCAACAAATGAAGGCTTCCCATAACCCCCAATGTGGTTCTTGCAACCCTTTTCTATTCTAGAATGGAAATGGGAAACCATATCCATGGATTTTATTACTGGATTACCAAGGAATAAGAGGCAACATGACTCTATCATGGAAGTGGTAGATAATCTTAGCAATGTTGCACAATTTATTCTTGTTAAATCTACCTTTAATGTTATTAATATAGCATAATTTTTCATGAAAGAGGTATTTAGGCTTCGCGATATGTCCAAAACTGTGATTTTAGACTATGATGCCAAATTCACTTCAAAATTTTGGAAGGGATTATTTGAAGAAATGGGGACAAAGTTAAAATTTAGTACAACCTATCACTCTCAAACTGATGGTCAAACGGAAAGAACTAATTAGATTTCTGAAGATATGTTAATAATGTATGTTATGGACAAACCAACTGAGTGGGAAGATTATCTTCACGTAGTTGAGTTTGCTTATAATAATGGGTACCAAAATTCTTTGAAGATTAGTCCCTTTGAGATACTGTATGGAAAAAGATGCAAAGTACCACTAAGTTAGGACCATCATGAAGATTGATTAGTATTGGGGTCAATTATGTTAAAGGAGATGGAAGAAGTGGTTAAACAAGTTAGACAAAATTTAAAAACAACACAAGATCGATATGTAGATCTAAAAAGAGTCCAAAAGGAATTCAAAGTGGGAGATCAAGTGTATTTAAAAGTGAAACCAAAGAAAAACACACTTATAATTGGAAATTATGCCAAGCTATCACTTAGATACTATGGATGTTTTGAAGTTTTAGCTAGAATTGGACCAATTGCCTATCAGCTCACCCTTCCAACGAACATAAAAGTTCATAATGTTTTTCATGTATCTTTATTAAATAAATATGTACATGATCCATCTAGTATAATTGATTGGAATGTTGTATAAGTGGAACTAGAGGGAGAGTTCCTGGAAAAACGATTATGTATTCTAGACCTTAGAGTAGTCACGCTCTCGAATAGAGATATAACTCAACTGAAAGTTCAATGGAAACATTTCAGTCTAGATAGGAAACTTGGGAGTTGGAGGACGATTTTAATGAAGCATGTCCTTCTCTTTTTTAGCAAGGTGGAATGTATTCCATAAGACTATGAACAAACACCAGGACAATGTCAAATTCAAGTGGGGGAGGATGTGACATCCACTGACTTGAGGTTTTTTTTGTAATTAATTGTATATATGCGTTTCCTTTTTGAAGGTCTAAAGTTTGAAAGACGTGAATAATTTAATTATAAATACCATATTATTGATAATTAATGACTGCAAATCTATATTTAAGATGTTTATAGTAAATAAAAGAGGTATTAAAAATTAATCTTGGAGTACACTTGGCTAAAAGAGATGAGGTTGCAAATTTATGGTGAATATTAATTACCCAGTAATAAGTCTTAGGCGTTTAATTTGGATGATTAGATTTCTTATGAATTTATGGATTTGACCAATTTATTATTTTCTTAAAAGATAGGGTCTTTGGGAGTGGGAAACAAAAGCTCATTAATGAGCTAGTAACTACTTGCCACCTATTGGCGAGGTGGAGGTAGTTACGGACTACCAAAATGAGTGGTATACGGGCAATGAAAAAAAAAACAACTATTTTTTTTTGTCTTCTTGCTAAAGAGACTCGTGGTGTCCAGTAGAGACTATGAGAATAGTAAGTGAATATGACCAACAAAAGGAATTTTGCATACTTTTGCTTAGGGGGATATTTTCTGGGAGAAGTATCAATGCTGGGAGGAGCCAAGTACTCAAACATAATAGCCCTTTCAAGTTGGTGTTCTTACCTACTATTATACTCAGAAAAGTAAAAGAAATAGTTGTGTTTTGTTTATAATTATGTGCATAATACATTAATGATGAAATGTTAGAAATTATGGTGATTTGAGTAGTTTTGAACAATTGTTCTTTATATTATTAAAGGATCATGAAAGAGTATAATAAGAGAAAAACAATAAATTGAAAAGGAATTTGCTTATAGCTATAATATAAAATTATGTTGCGACATGATGTTAGTAAATGTATCAATATGGTAAACTAAGTATGTTATAAAGGAAAACTCATTATATATCCTTGTCCTCCATTGGTAATGAAAGAAGCGAAAGTAAATAGGAATATATTATATATATATATATATATATAATATATATATAATATATATGAGTTCTAACTATGTACAAAGCTTTTTACCTCGTA
This sequence comes from Pinus taeda, assembly GCA_000404065.3. Taxonomy (NCBI): domain Eukaryota; kingdom Viridiplantae; phylum Streptophyta; class Pinopsida; order Pinales; family Pinaceae; genus Pinus; species Pinus taeda. The sequence continues at coordinate 50,528 of APFE030928696.1, read as the reverse complement.
AAGGTAAAATAAAAGTATAGTATAATTTTGTACTTTAAAGTTTCCTACTAAGATATATGTGTGTGTGTGTATTATTTATATTGTACTTATAAAAGTAAAAAGAAGTATGTAGAGATTGTGTGTGTGTGTGTGTATAATATTGAAGGAATATTGACAACTAGGAATCCAAACTAATCAATTATTATAGTTATTGTATAAAAGAAGCAAATAGTATAGAATGAGATAGTTAACAAATAATTGAGAAATATCTGTCATTTAAACATTATTTGTATATAACCTTAAAGAGACATGAAATGTGCATGAAACGGTATAGGTCAACATGACCTTATCAAATTATAAATATCCATAGAAAACCTAAGTTGACAGATTCCACTGGTAAGTACAATAATAGGCTTGTAAACCTATAGACTAAGAATCTTCCAGAAAGGAAGATAAACCTAACAACTACAACATAAATAAATAACACAAAAAATAAGCATCTTGGTGAAATACCTCAGTGTCTCATGCACGAAGATGTAAAGAAATTTAGTCTAAGGTTTCAAAATCCTTTGACCCTGAATGACAAATTGAGAGAACTTCCATGAGTGAGAATAAAAGCTTGTGGTAGTATGTTAAAAAGGATGATTTCGAAAAATCAATTTAGAACTTTAATATTTGAAACAATAGAGAAAGTATTATGTTATCAAGTACACTTTAAAACATAGAAATAAGTTAATTGAAATATAATTGAAAGTAAATATATCAAAGAGAATTTGCATATGAGGAGATATCTAATGTCCAAAAGACTTAGAAAATTCATCTTAATAAAAAGCATTAAGTTAGTAAAATATATTAGAAATAAATTCAACATTTGTATGATGAAAACAATAGGAAAAAGATAAGTTAAAAAAATTCACACCCTTTTATATATTTATAGGGAGTATTAAAATTCTTTCCAGAAGTATAAATACTTTAAGAAAACAAAAAAAAAAATTCTGGAAAAAAACCTAAAGAATAAGGTATGCTTATGTAAAAACAAACTTAAAAGAAAAATTGATAGAGCCGAAACAAAGACATAATATATTGAATATAGGGCTAAAGCTAGTATTTGTCGTAGAAGGTTTAGGGTTAAACAATAACCCTAGTTCTGAAAACACAACTTGACACAACACAAGAATGAAAAATAAAAAGAAACCCTAGCTCAAGTAAATTGTATTATATAGTACAACCATTTCATAAAGGATTGGAAAGGGCTCTTAAACCTAAGGTTAAAAAGAAACTATTTCGGCTAGAGTAAAACTTAAAAAGACTATCAGAGAAAACTTATAATTATAAAAAGGGAAAATGGTGTTACAGAACCAGTATCACTATAATAGAGTAAAATAAAAAGGAAAACTATAATTTATTAGAATTTCTTGTTAATTGTAGAGTTCATGGTTATAAATCCAAGTGTATGAGAACCCTAGAGCTTATACACATTAAATGAAACTTGTAAACAATTTCAAACGAAAAGAAACATAAAAACAAAGATTTTAAGACGTAAATTATAAGAGCAATAAAAGAAATTTACAAGGGTTTTATCTTGGATTTACCCTTGGAAACAATGGTCGGTAGAAACGTAAATAAGTGTGTTTGAAAGGAGAAGTCCCTTGGTATAATATTTACTAGAACTTTAAAATACCTTGTATGGTTGAAAGTTAAGTTTCCACTAAACCCATTGTCCAAAGAAGCATATATGTCAAATTTATGAATAATTGAGGGAAATCAATACAAGGGGAATGTTATAATAACAAAATTAAAACCTCGACACTTTGAATGAAAGAAACATTTAGAAGAAATGAGAGTAACAACACAAACATTTGTTACCTCCATGAAAATACTTGAAAAACCAAGTAATGGATACTCTAATGGGTGGATTTAAGGAAACAATAAATATGGAGTTAAAACCTTGTTTTATTTAACTCTTTATTATTGAAATTACAGTAGAAGAGAAGAAATAATGACCCTCGAAACTAGTTGAAAAGTAGCGAAATCACCGGAAGAAAACAAAAGAATGAATGAATGAAACGAAGTTTGTTGGAGTAGTCATAAAACCGAAGAAAACCCTAATTCTTCTTGACATCGTCGATCCAAAAGTAACACATTACAATCGTTGATTGAGTTAGGCCAAAGGAGATTCCAAGGAGATGCTTAAAACATGCTTCTTGCTATAACTAATCAGTTTCTTCACTTGGTTGGCACTTACTAGAAAATTTTCAACTTGTCTTTGTGTGCATTGATGTCGAATTATTTTCCATCCTTGATGAGATGGTATCAATTGTCTCTCCACAAGAAGATTGCAACTTGCATGTACATGCAATGACTTCCAAACACCACTCCACATATATCAAGGAGAACTACATCTAGGTCTACTTCATCAATAAATTCAACACTAATAACAAATCTATTTTTGTATTGTTTTGTTGCCTTTATCTCTACGTCCTTATTTACTCATCCCAATGGATATGGGTTGGGTGATCACAAAATTCCAATACCAATTTTTTGACTAGCTCTGTTGCAATGATATTCACTTGTGATCCTAAGGCAAACAAAGCATGAATCATGGTCCCTTTTGTTGGAAATGAGCTCACTACTGGGGGAGGGGGGGGTGAATTAGTAGTGATAGGAATTATAAAACTTTTCAAATATTTTTATTGGTTATTGAATCACAACATACATTAACCCATCAGTAAATTAGATCATATAATGCATTAAACAAATTAGTAAACAACATATCTGAATATGTAGTTGCACCATGATCAAGACACGAGAACCATAAAACAACCAAACAAACATGCACACGATGTCACAAGATATTTCTGGTGGAAAACCATCCTCCAGGAAAAAAAACCACCCTTGTTGTTGCTACACTGCTCAAATAATTTTATTAATCATCAAGTAATGCAATTACATTGAAAATACATATGGATACTATCAGTCAGAACTATGATACTCCTCTCATGACTCTATAAACATCCACTCACTGGAAGCCACCATGACCAACAAGCCCCACCCAAAAAATATTGGACTATGAATAAAAATGATCCTCATCTCATGACTCTATGGACATTCATCTAATGGAAGCCACCACGACCAATGAGCCTCACCCAACTCCCATTAGACTATGAATAACTTTGTTCTCTATACTGATTTTTTCAGAGCCCCCACTCCACTCTTCTATGTGACCCTTGTTTCATTCATTTTCAGATTAGAGTCAATATGAACTACTCAAATAGAACAACACAACAACCTCTTACATTGTAGGATCAAAATCAAGCACGAAAATCACATTGATACATTTATGCCAAACTCACTCAATCACTTCAAAACCCCATCAATAAAAAATGTTGCATGCAAAAATGATAATTTGATTAAAATAGAATTAAAAATCATATAATAAATTATTTACAATCATTCCTTACTCCATCTCATCATTTTTGCATAAAATTATGGTTGAATCACTCTTCTACTGTGATTTACTACTACTATGATCTGTTGTAGATTTTATGCAAAATTCCCTGCACAACCCGCACACAATATTCTTCTCTCACACACACCCTTACTAAGTCAATCAAGCATCACTTTTCTTAATCAAGAGAACCAACCAAAAATCAATAAGACACACATACACATATAGGAATCCAGACACAACAACCTCAAACAAATACCATGGGTAGATACTAGGGTAACACCAATACCCATAGTAAATGCTAGGCAAGCCAAAATACCATATGAAAATACCATGGTAATACCAATAGCAAGGGAACCCGTACAATGGTAATATCAATACCAAGGGAAGTTGTAGCATGGTAATACCAATACCATGCATGTACTTGTAGAAATTCCTTGTAGATTCAAATTTCTTATGTAATTTTCTAAAACAAAAGACTTGAATATACTCTGCTCTACTCATCAACAGAAATAATTAATCGATCGAAAAATTGTTTCCACTGATGAGTAGAGTAGATTCAAGTCTTTTTTTTTATAAAATCATATAAGCAGTTTGAATCTACAAGGAATTTCTACATGGTATCAGAGCATAAATCACTCTAGTAGAGGAAAATACAAGTTTGTCTTTTGTAGGTGAAATCAAATTTGCAGTATCATTCTTCAGAGCCAATATGATGTCATTCTACGGATTGAGACTCGAGTATGCCCTTGAGGGTATTTCAAACTATATTTCTTAGAAGGACAAGATGGAGGCAGTGTTGGAAGACAATGGGCTAAAGGAATTCATAGACAAGTGTATTCCTAAGCCTCCAATAACAGATGCTCAAGATCTTATAGATCGGAGGAAATGTGTTGCAAAGGTGAGAAAGATCACACTAGAAGGAGTTTGACATCATACTGTCTCGAACCTCCATGGGAAGGATGCACCATACACAATGTGGCAAGCCTTGATCGACTTGTTTTAGAACAATAGTAACCATAGGAAGCTGGCACTGAAGGACAAGTTTCAGAAGATCAAGATGGAGAAGGGCGACAAAATACCACAATACTTGAGCAGATTCACCCAATGTTGAGATGAGCTTGGGAGTGCCAGTATTATAGCTTTTGAAGATGATATGGTTAGCGTAGCACTTCTAGTCCTTCCCAAGAGCTGGAAAAGCTACCAGGATTCGGTAAATGGGAGGGAGAATCTACCAAATTGCAATAGTTTGTAGTTTGACTTGGTGCAAGAAGAGATAAGGCAGAGCACCAAAGATGGAACCTCTTCCAAGCATGATGATGAGGAGAACTGTGCCTTAGCTAGAAAGGTGAAGAAAGGGAAAGGAAATAAATTCCAATCCAAAGGATATTCTAGTCAAGGTGGCAAGAAGAAGGACTTGTAAAAGATTAATTGTTTTCACTATCATGAGCTGGGACACTAAGCCCCGAAGTGTTCACACAAGAAGGCCGACAAGAAGTGTTAGAAAATGATATATTACAGAGCAATGGAACACATAATATATTGCAGAAATATAAACACAAAAAACGCATAAAACAAGAGAGACACAGATATATGTGGTTCACCCAGTTTGGGCTACGTCCACGGAGAAACAGCCAGTCCTTCTTTTATTATATTATCCAGCAAACTGAAGACATACAACCTACAACAGATCCATTGTAACTCCCTCCTCGCTCTCAATCTCCTCTCTTTTCTTCACTTAGAATGCATATGTCCATAGACGCAATACAATTCCCTCCTATATAGTGAGGGGTTGCCTTTTAGGGAAAAAAGCCCTAAATTAAACATAACGTCTACCGTAAGATCATTTGCCTAATGAACGACCCAGATTGACTAGAAATTACTATACTTTTACAATGAAATTTTACATCTATTCTTAGCTTTAGGGGCACTTCCCCCGAAACCCCCTACCAAGGGGGGGCTCCCAAAAGGTCGCAGTCGCACCCCCCACCCCCCCCCCCCCCCCCCCCCCTGGACCCCTGCAATGAATATTTACGGTGACATTGCCGCCCCATTACGAACTGGGGTCCAATGCAACGATACCTTTGAATACAAAAGATAATCAGGCTCCACACCCAACAAGAAGCCCGTAGGAGGAGCGGTAGGTGAAGATATTTATTCACAATTTGAGTTGGATTTCACCCTCATTACTTGCATGGTGACATTAGTGATGGGTAGTGTGTGGTATATGGATATTGGAGCCTCATTCTATATGACCGACAACAAATAATTTTTCAGTGACTTGGAGGAGAAGGATCTCTAGATGCACATCGAGATGGGAGATGATGGAAGGTATAGAGTGACCGACATAGACATTGTTACTTTTCAGAGGGATTCTGGTTCACCTCTCACATTAAAAGACGTCATTTATTTTTCAGGTTTGAAGAATAATTTAGTTTCAGTTGCTATGTTGGAGGATTGTGGCTATGATGTGATATGTAGAAAAGGAAAGGATTTCCTTTGTCACATAGCCTCAGGACAAGTGAAACAGATCGAGGTTTGGGTGAATAACCTCTACAGATTAGATGTAGAAGATTGTACAACATTGACCACAAAAGTAGAGAAGGTGAAGAGCCGAGACATCAGTGAATTATGGCATAGAATATTGGGCCACCTTCACCATAGAGCTTTGAAGATCATGAAACATATTTCTACTAGCCTTCCTAAGGGTGCATTAGAGCAGAGAGATACATACAAAGGGTGTACGTTGGGGAAGTACACCAAAGCCACCTTTTATGATAAGGATAGTTGAGCACAAGCAATCCTTGAAAGAGTTCACTCAAATGTGTATGGATTTTTCTTGACAGCCTCCACGACCAAGCACAAGTATTATGTAATATTTGTAGATGATTTCTCACGTAAGTGTTGGATTTTCTTCACACCAAAGAATGATCATACATTATCTAAATTTTGTGAATTTAAAGAACTTGTTGAGAAAGACATTGGAGGGAAAGTGAATGCTCTTAGGAGAAGTAATGCTGGAGAATATGTGTCGAATGAATTCAAGAACTTATGTGCATCAGAAGGCATTCGATAAGAGTTAATAGCACCCCATAAACCAAAACAAAATGGGGTGGCTGAAAGGAACAACATAAGTATTGTGGGAGTTGTACATGTGATGTTACATGATTAGGGCCTACCATTTCACTTGTGGACTGAAGCATGCAACACAACTGTATATGTGCAAAACAGATGTCCTCATCTGATTCTCGGGATGAGTACACCAAAATTATCTTTTTTAGGTAAGAAACTAGATGTGGCACACTTCAGGATCTTTGGTTCATCAATTTACTATAATGTTACCAAGGATGAAAGGAAAAAGCTAGAACTAATAGTTGAGTTGGGCATATTTGTGGGGTACACTGATATACCTCACAACCATCGGGTGTACCTTTCATACCACAAGATGACAGTGGTTCATAGAGATGTGAAGTTTGATGAAGAGAAGTCCATGAGATATTCCACTGAGAGGGAGCTTTAGTTACATTCAGATGAGGATATTTTAGCTCCAAAGGAAGAACCTCGGGATGATGTGGAGTAGCCACATGCAGAGGATTAAAGAGTAGATGCACACACTCATGCAGATACTTCCAGAGATGAAAGGAAGTGCACGAGAGAAGCTGATAGATTGATGCATGATGCTATACCAAATGTGGGAGCACCCACATCACATCACAGCAGAGGAGGTCACCAGATTAGTACACTAGCTACATGGCTCTGATGGGCGAGAGTGCAGATATTGATCCATCCTCATTTGAGGAAGCAATGCAACAACTAGTATGGGTTGATGCCATGGTAGAGGAGTATGAAATCCATGATCAGAAACAATATTTAGGAAGTGGTCCCAAGACCAGCAGACAAGTCAGTGGTGAGTTCCAGATGAATTTACAAGGTAAAGAAAGTAGCAGATGGGAGTGTTAAGAAACACAAGGCCAGATTTGTGGCCATAGGGTTCTCTTAAGTGGAGGGAATTTATTACAAGGATACCTTTGCTCCAGTAGCAAGGTATTCTTCAATTAGATCTATTATAGCACTTTCAACGCAGATGGGATGGAAGATACATTAGATGGATGTGAAGACAACATTCCTCAATGGAATGTTTGAGGAAGAGTTGTACATTGAGAAGATGAAAGGATTTGAGACCTTTAATCGAGAGTTGCATGTGCACATACTCAAGCGATCATTGTATGGGTTGAAACAAGCACCCCGTGATTGGTACACGAGGATTGGCAACTATTTCACCAGGTTGGGATTAACCAAAAGTGAAGCATATAAAAACCTTTACCATATTGTGGTTGAAGATAAATTATTGATTATAGTATTATATGTCAATGATTTAATTCTAACATGTGATGAGAAGTTGGTAAAATATTGTAAAGAGGATCTTGTAAGTGAATTTGAGATGAAGCACCTGGGGCTCATGCATTATTTCCTTGGTATGGAAGTATGGAAAGGAGATGAGGAATTTTTCTTCTCTCATGGAAAGTATGCCAACGAGATACTGAAGAAGTTCCACATGGAGAGCAACAAACCGATGAAGACTCCTTTAGCAGGAAACTGGAGGAAGGAAGATAATACTTCAAGTGAAGTAATGGAGGCTAATATTTACAGGTAGTTTGTGGTTCATTTATGTATTTGGTGAACACACGACCGAACAAACATTTTGCAGGTGTTGGGAATTGATTTTGGTGATATCATTTATCTTGTTTCCAAGTTAGCTTATATTAGATTACTTTTATTTGTTGCTTTTTATTTTGATTTTGAGGTAGAATAGATGGATGTGAAGACAACATTTTTTCATGGGGATTTGGAAGAAGATATCTACATGAACAAACTTGAAGGCTTTGCGGTGAAGGGTAAGAAAGAACTAGTATGCAGGTTAAAAAATTATCTGTATGGGTTAAAACAGCCACTAAGGATGTGGCATCAGAAATTTGATACATATATATGGGGAATTAGATTCACCAGAAGAAAAGTGGATCACTATGTGTATTTTAAATTAATTGGTGATTGTGTTATTTATTTGGTATTGTATGTGATGATATGTTTTTTATTGGAAATGACAGAAATTATCCAGGATTAGGAAGCTCTTGTTAAACCGGAGGAAGTATGTTAAGACAATATTGCAGAGGTTTAATATGCAGGATAGTAAACTGGTGAAGGTTCCTATTCTTGTAGGTGTAAAGTTATCTGTTGAATTGTGTCCTAAGACACAAGAAGAGGAAGAGGACATGTCCCGTGTTCCATATGCAAGGGAATTTGGTAGCCTGATGTATGCAATGGTTTGCACCAGACCATACATTGCACATGAAGTGGGAGTATGGAGCAGGTTTATGTCGAAACTAGGGAAGGAGCATTGGGCAATAGTGAAGCGGGTTTTTAGGTATTTGCATGGCACTAGTGATTATGGCTTGTATCACCAAGGAAGACCAGGATTGGATAGAGTTTTTGACATTCATGGATTTTGTTGATGTAGACTGGGTTGAAGATCTAGATCAAAGAAGATATACATTCGAGTATGTGTTTAACCTATTTGGAGGAGGAGTCAATTGGATGAGTAAGAGGCAGTATGCAGTGCCACTTTAAACTACAAAGGCTATATATATGGCAACCACTCATGCAAGCAAGGAGGAAGTTTGGCTGCAGAGATTGTGTTCAAGTATGTGGTTGGTGCAGTGAGCTATAAGGATAGATTATGGCATCCAAAGGAAATTTTCTTGGCTAAGAACCCTGCTTATCATTCGAAGACAAAGCACATTGATGTTCAGTATCACTTCGTGAGGGATATGGTTGACGAAAAAAGGGTGTTGTTGGTAAAGGTGGACACTTTGAAGAATGTTGCAAATGCATTGACGAATTCTATGAGAACTGAGAAGTTTTCTTGGTGTAGAGAAACAATGGACGCTACAGAGTTGGACCAATGACAAATCTCTCTTGTGACCCCATGTGTGGAAAGAAAACAACAAACGAGAGAATGTTGGGTATTTGTTATATTCTTTCCATGAATAGAACTACGTTTTGTATGTTGCTCCATGCGCAACAAGTGCCACTAACCCCCTTGCATGGGGTCTGCGGCAGCACCCCGAGATTTTTTTTAATTTTTTTTTTTAGGCAGACCCAAGGATGGGGGGCGAACCCAATAATATTTGGGTGGAACCAAGGATGGGGGGTGAACCCAATAATAGTTGGGAGGACCCAAGGATGGGGGATGGACCCAAAGATGGTGGGTGGACCTACCCATGGTTTTGTGCATGGTTTTTGTACATGGTTTTGGTCATGATGGTTTTCTGCCCATGGTATTTTGTAGATCCGGTCAAAGGCAATATGGTTATGTTCTAACCAAAGGTTAATGGATTTGGGTTTATGAATAATTCAGAATGTATACATATGTATTGTAACATTGAAAGGAACATAATGAAAAGTAAATATGGTAGTCCCGATTTTGGGATCCAACGGAAAATATCTGTGTATATTTGTTTTATGTTCTTGCCATTGTTTATTTTTTTCTGTTTTAAGAATTTGTTTGTAGGTAATTTTTTGTACATGGTTAAATCCTACAAAGGAGGAGCAAAGGAGTCATGAAGAGCACTGATTAGGGTTAAATTTATCTTTGTTTCGGTTCATCATCTATGGCTATTCACTGAGGTAATTTTGTATTTTCTGGGGAAATGTTCATTGTTTTTAATGACTTATCTAAAGGTGAATTAAAGGTAGTCCGGGCCCTGAGATAGTCTACATTTTGAGGCCCCAATTCAGTCTTTCCCTCAGGCTTATTTGGCCTTACACCTAAGGCCCAATTTGAGCTGCTTGAGGCCCATGTCGGACTTGTACCTATGGTAAATTTTAGGCATGTTTAGGGAAAGTTTGAGGCTCCTTTCAGCCTTGAAGAATTGACATATCTGAGCAAGTTAAAGGTCATTTTTTAAGTTATCTGAGCCTGGGTTTATAGCTTTTCCTGAAGTATTTTGACCTCTTCTTAAGACAATATTTCATCTGTCTTAGATAAAATTTTGAGACTAATTTTGCACTACTTTTGTTCCCTTGTTTGAGGATGAATTTGGAGGTGTTCCTATGGCACAATTTAGCCTCTTGTATGAGACACTTTGGAGGATAGAACCGAGTCGCTTTTGAGGAAAATTCAAGTTTTGTGTTGAGATTGACCTCAAACATTTCAAGGCATATTGTAGAAATTTGAATAATATAACACTTATTCACAGAGATTATCCTGATTATACACTATTTGCAAAATGCATGCATAATACATAACCTCCTCTACCATTAATTATCAATTTGCGGAATTAAAAAAACAATCGCATGTGCACATTGAAACATCAATCACACATATCAACACAGTATGTAATGGGGAAAGCATACAGCTGAAAACCCCCAAATATTATAATGATAGAAAACATGTAACAATACATAGTACAATACTCCTCACAAGTACTCAATACTATCTCCACATGCTACACACAAACTAGCTCAGATATGAACAATTCACGGGTTCAAATCTCCTCCACTGTTTGCCTGCCTCTATTGCACAATCCAAGTTGAGAATAGATCAGATCCAAGTTCGAATTCCCTTGGCTTGTACTGCGCAACCCTCATTGGCAATCTCAATCAATGATTGTGCAAATCTCATGCACAACTATAGTCACAACTGGTAGTACTCTCACCCTTTCACCCACCTCTAACACTTGTCTCCACTGAACTGTCCATGCACTGAATTAACTGATGTATTCTTTAGTTGATTTATGAGTTAATTAATAATTAATTCACACCACTCATCACTAGTGTATTTGTCAGTTAGACTAAATACAACTAGTTCAACTAAGTCAAATTGAACACAACTCCATCAACTCCTCAATCAACTCCACCAAACTCAATCACTTGAGTTCTAACTGAAGTCCATCATGCAATAGCTCAACTAACCCATAGGAAAAGCGTATTTCCTTCTGGCAGTTGCATGTGCCACATCCGTAGCTCGAACTGAAGTGCTACAAGAGGATAAGATAATGTTTATAGTCCAAATAGAGCTAATAATATTCGATTGTTCTATTTTTTGACTCGCAGTCTAAATTTTAGGGTATTATCCCTTCCAATTATATATGGTAAACTAAAAGTTTTAGCTTCCCTTATAATATTAAAAAAAAAATGTTCATATATTTCTTGTGTACTCTTCATATGATCTAATTGGTTAATATTGGTGATACTTAAATTGTAAGAAAAAGTGAAATATTGATTCATCGCCCCTCTCGATATTTACAAAAATAACACCCTTACAACATACAAAATGAGAATAGATATAGAAGACAAACAATCAAACAAAGAAACCAATTTTATAGCCACAAAGAAAACAAGAAACAAAGAACTCAAGGTCAAAGGAACTCCATACGATGAATCAAATGTAGAAGAAACAAATTTCATCAGGAAGCTCAAAAGAGGAACCAAAAAACACAAAAGCAAGTTACCTTTTAAATGTTTCAGTTATGGAAGAATAAGTCATTATGCTAAGACATTTCCTTTTGGGGAAAAGAGAAGCTCCCATAAGAAAAATATTATTCTAAAGAAGATAGTAATTCTTCAGATAAAAGTGACGCAGAAGAAGGAGATGCAAGATAAGTTCTCTTCATAACCCAAGAAAATCAATATAATGATCATGATGATGATGAGTATGAAGAAGAACTAAATATGATAATATATCCTTTTTGGGGACTCAAAAATGATTCTGAGACCAAATAGGAAGATGAAGATATTAAAGAAAAATTGAACAATATTGAAACAGAAAATTCCATGCTCAAAAACAAAAAATAGAGAATTGAAAATCCTACTTGAAAAGTATGATAAAGAAAATATCTCCTTAAAGGTCCAACTTGAAGAATAAAAAAGAATTGAGGATGTAATGAAAGTCTGGATGAAGAATAAAGAATAAGATTGTAAGAAGCGTGAATAAGTTGTCTCATTGAGAGCTGAAGTTGATAATCTCAATAGGAACTTGAACAACTCACTAGTGTTGGATAACATTCTCAGTTGTCAAATATATCTAAGAGATAAAGCGAGTCTTGTCTATGAAGGAACAACTTCAAGCAAAGAAGACACAAGCTCTAAGCCTCTGAAGGAATAAACTCAAAGGGACTCTAGAAATGTTGCTACTTCAAGAAGTTTTGTTGATTAACAATGGATTGAACCTCCTCCAAGACAAAAAACAGTTTAGAGATCATGCTACTCTCCCAAGTATGAAAACATTTTTCTTGGTAATTGTTACTCTTGCGGAAATTTTGGACATAAGCAATCCATTGTAAAATCAATGCAAGATATAATTATGTAAGAAGCAAGAATGATTACGGATTTGTAAGAATTGACCATAGTTGAGTAACTATTCATGGATCTACCAACATAAATTACTTGAATCCATTGGAACCACTAATGAATTATAATATTGTATCCTACAAGTGCAATAATCTTGGTCACAAGGCAGAGGATTGTAGGCTTGAAAATGCTCCAACCATAAAGACAAATAAAAGCCAACTATGAAATGTGAAACGAAAAAGAAAGAAGATTGCAATCTAGCATTGATAGCTAAAGATAAATAAGATGAATGGTACATAAACAATGGATGCTCGACACATATGACAAGAGATCAAAACAAATTTATCGTCCTAGAAGGAAAAACTGATAGTGTTTTGTGTGGAGATAACTCCTCTATCAAGATACTTGGAAAAGGTGTAGTAAGTCTTGGAATTGAACATACGAAAGCACAAAATGTTTTGTTGGTTAATTATTTGAAGCACAATCTTCTTAGTCTCAGAAAAATGTTTTATCAAAGATATAATCTCTTGTTTGACTCTTAGAAGTGTAAAATTAGAGAAGACGACTTAGGAAGATTTGTTGCAACAACCATAAGAAGACCAAATATATTAAATATAATAATAATAATAATAATAATAATAATAATAATAATAAAATAAAATTGTAGCCAATCATAAGATCCATAAGGATAACAAATAAGGGAAGAATAAGAAGACATAAGTCTTTTTGAGTGCCATATGTTCAGGGGGAGCATCCTCAAATAAGTAAATCACAATTTTCCATTGATGTCAAAGCAGGGGAGAGAAGGAAGTGCATCATGAAAACAAAGGAAGTGAAGCATGTAGATAGGGGGATCATGATGGTTTGTGGAACATGATGATAGGGTGATCATGAGTGTAGACATCAATGAAAAAGGGGAAGATTATTGGAAGAAAGTTTTCATTGATGTAAAAGGGCCATAAGCAGCCCCATTAGTAAATCAAAAATTTGGTGGATTTGGTCAAGGAAAACATAAGAAGGGATTACACAATCTTGTAGTGCTCACTGAGACCTTTCCAACAAGCTATGGATTGTCTTCTAACTCCTCACGGTTGATGAGAAAATATTTTTTGAATGTGACCATATGAGGTCTAACCGACATAAACTTTGAGATACATCTACGATTAAGTCAGCCGCATAGTAGGCCTCTTTAATCAAAATAAATATGCCCTAGTTGTGGGAATTTTGAGCATAAAATTGAAACATCTAAGGTAAGACAAAATCTAAATCAGACCAAAAGTAGGAGCGTGTCATGAAGAGAACTAATCAGGGGTAAATTTATCTTTCTTTTGGTTCATCATATGTGGCTATTCATTAAGGTAATTTTGTATTTTCTAAGGCATTGTTCATTGTTTTTAATGACTAATCTAATGGAGAATTAAAGGTAGTCCAAGCTATGAGATATTCTAATTTCTAAGGCCCTTGTTCGAGTTTGATTGAGGCCCTAATTCGGCCTTGCCTTGAGGCTTATTCAACCCTACATTTGAGCCCCAATTTGGCCTTGTAGCTCAGGCCTAATTTGGGCTGCTTGAGGCCCATTTTAGACTTGTACTTGAGGAATATTTCATTTCTATTTATGATAAGTATGAGGCTCCTTTAATCCCTAAAATAGTGGAATATTTGAGCTAGTTAAAGGTCATTTTCTAAGTTTTTTGATTCGTGGTTTATACCTTGTTCCGAAACCAATTTCAACCTCTTCCAGAGGAAATATTTCATTTGTCCTGAAGAAAAGTTGCAAACTAATTTTCCATTGCTTTTGTTGCCTTGTTTGAGGTTGAACTTGGAGCTATTCCTATGGCACAATTCAGATTCTTGTATGAGGCACTTTGGAGGACAAATCCACATCACTTTTGAGGTAGATCCAAGTCTTTTGTTGAGACTGATTTGGAACAGTTTAAGGCAATTTTGTAGTCCTTCATGATGCAAAGATAAACTATATAGTGAAGCGATTCAAGCATGTGTTAAGACCTTTTCCAAGATACATTTAAGCTTGTTTTAGTTTCTCTTAGATACGGACTTAAACCTATACAAGCAACCATTGAAGAAGAGACTATAAGGGTGTTTAAGGGGGAAACGTAAGGGTACTATAGTATTGGTGTCCTAAGGTATGGAATAGATCTGTTCTTTTGGTATTGAATTATGTATTTTTGAAACATATTGCAAATTGAATATGACAAATAAGCAAACCTGAGGTTGTAAAGGGCTCAAAAATATTTATGAAGTAAGGCAGTGATACTTGGACAAGTTTGATAGAGTTTTGTTGACTATAATATGAGCATGTATTGATGGAAGTCGATAGTATTTATATTGTTGTAATTGGGTCATTTTCCATGGTACGAGAACCCAAGAATTTTGGTTTATATTTTATTACAAAGGGTGGCAGGGTGGTACTATGAAAAGAAGTTATAACTTCCTTTAGGAGGTTGTTGCCTCCTTCTAGTGGGAGTTGGTAAACCTGGGGTTCTAGCCCTTCCAGTTGTAGCTAGTAAATCTAGAAGTTGTAGCTTCCCTTATAATATAAATGCATTGTTTATATATGTGTGTGTGTGTGTTGATTGTAAGAAAAAATGGAACATTGATTTACGACCCCCCCTCTCGGTATTTCCAACATTTCCTTCCGCTTATATTTCAGTTTATATAGTTTATCACTTGAACTTGTTCTTGTCTATATATATATATATTTCATTATCCCTTGATTTTCCAATTACAAAATATATATTTAGCTTATTTCTTTTCCTCGTTATTTATATAATTCATTCAATAACTTTGACCCATATTTGACCAAATCTTGTATTTCCTCAATATTTATAATATTTATAATATTAGTTATTAATGACTAATTCTATCACAATTATCTAAGGTTCATTCTTTCCAATCTTACTAAAACTTCAATTTGGTTCCCTTTATGATGGGCGAAGTGTCCACTCAAAGTGTTGAGAGTTTCAAAACTATATCAAAATTTAATTCTTAAAATTTTACTCAATTATGGATAAATGGTAATTATTGTCATAGTAGATGTTATCCAATGTATCATTGTGGGCATGGTAAAGAATGTGGTAAAATGTGGTGCATGGTAATCACTATCGAAATAAACATTGTAGTATAGGCCATTAAAGAATTGGGGTTTATTATTATGGTAAACATATTCTCTATCGTGTTCACAACATAGGAAATCAAGTGGCAATGACAATCATAGTAGATGGCATCTTATGTTTTGTTTCAAACATAGTAAATGGAGTGGTGAAGTATTTGGTGATCATTATCATCTAATGCATCATTATGCACATGATAAATGTCATGGCTATTATGTCATTTTTGTTGTACTAATGTCATTAGTTACATGATTCATCAAGGACATCATAAATGATGTTCAAGTCTCTTGCATGTCCATTTATGCAATCTTTTACTAATTTTTTCTTGGTATTAAGCATATTTTTTGACACCATTTTAAAATAAGCCAAAAAGCTAGTTCAACTCACATTGTTTCTAATTATAAATGTCACAGTGTGGGGTTGCAAGAGCTGTAGGGTTCTATGTGCCATTATCTTCATGTTTGGAGGGAAAACTAGTCATTTATGGTGGCTTGTTGACAACAAAGGATCCCAACCATCATTCTCTTTCTTCAATGGATTTACCATGCCATAAGTATCCTAGGGGATAAAAGGCATATTATCACCCACCAACAATCATGAAGCATCATGTTGGGCATGTGACTATATCTATCTCCACTTAGGAACTTACTTGTCAACAATGAATCAAGGTTAATTTTGGCTTGAACCTAGACAGGAACCCTGGGATGAAATTGAGGATCTAGATGGGACTTACTCATACAATACCAATACTTATTTAAGATGAAGAAAATTCAATGAGTATTTTTTGACCTAGGATAGATCTTAGATGGTAAAATTCACCATCACAAAAGTTATACCATACCATGAAAAACTGTTTATTTCTCCTCACTATTAAACTTTTTTGGCTATAGGTATTCCAAATATGGAAGAGACTTTCCACTTCGAAAACATGCCATACCAATCAAAGTGGACAATATATACTTGTCAATTAGCATGGTGGCCTTCTAGGTAAACAAATACTTAGTGAATCAACTACGTAAGGTCTCGTTACATGCCCTTGTTTCTCTTGTTTTCTTTCAATACCTGTAAATTAGCACGGTGGCCTTATGGATAATCAAATGCTAGTGAACCAACTACACAAGGTCTCATTATAGGCCCATGTTCCTCTTGTTTTGTTGCAATACTAGAGAATCTGCTTGATAAACTCACTTGCCACACAAGGCACAAAGTGGTTGATTCATATCTAAGTGATAAATGTCAACTTACAACCAGGTTGCTATCAATGAAGGATTAAGCACACCTTCCTTGTTTATGCTCCAGATGTGATTTCCATATTGCTCAAAGATGAAAGTGCTAAGTGGCAACTTTTGATTACAATGTTCAAACTTTATTCATATGCATGTCCAACAAAAGAGTGAAAGTTCACTTGTTCCATCAAAAAATTATATTTAATATAGTGTTTCTACAATATCAATCCCAACCCTTCCCTTAGTTCATGGTAACAACACCATGCTTAAAATAAACGATTAGCAACTAACCTTTTAATTTTCTCAAAAATGAGTTCATGAACATTATTAAAATCTAAATTGTGCTCAAGTTTGTTCTAAGGGATCCAATTATCATTGTCTTAAGGTAAAAACATATTGAACAATTATGATTCCTTTGTATAAGGAGAGTACAACCTATAAGTGAGGGTTCTCGAAAGGGGCCTTACTTATGCTAATATAATTGGGGGCCAACATAAAAAATGACTATTAATAATGATGTTTTTTTTAATGATCCCTTTCCACTATAGAAAATAGTTGATAGCTTCCCAAACTTTCCAAATACTCTTGGCAATGAAAATGATTTCACACTTAATATGTGTTGCAGTGATGAGGTGTGATTAGAGGTTAAGGTCCCATCACCCCTTCTTCCATATTGGGAACCTAAAGCAATGTAATTATGAAGCATGGTTTTCCATGCTTCACCATCCTCCAAGAATCTAATGATTCATTTGGCATGTATCACCAATCCCTGCATATGCACACTTTTGATCCCTACTCCCCCACTTCAACATGAGTACATTGAATGCTTCAAATGATTCCCCTCCCTTCCTAGTTTAAACTAAATAAAGGGCCAAAGAAGCTTCTCTACTTTAGTGTAGGTAACAACAAGGAATGGCCAACAAAAAAATTAGTACACAAGCTACCTCAAGTACTTTGGTACATATTTGATAACATGCAAAAAGGAAGAGGGATTTAGTAATCCGCTTGGATACATTTTTCTCAATCCTATGTCCACCCCCCCCAATTTCCAAATCTTATTGGGAGAAGTTTGGAAGGAAACCAAAATATATGGGAATTTTACAAACAAAAAAACACCTAGTTTAATCCAAGCCCATTTTATGTCACCAAATCAATCAAGTAAGGGGTCCATGGTGTGGCAATGACATTGTTTTATCCAAATTAATATTGGAGTGTGAGGCTACATGGAAGGTATCTAGGCAATCCTTTGAAGGAGATAACTTGGGGTCTTGTGTCATCATGTAAAGCTTGGATGCTAATGTATAGCCAAAAACTAGATCTTAAGAGTTCAACCTACTATAAAGTTTACTCCATTAATGGTGAGATAAACAAAATCATCCATGAAAGAATCTCAACAAATTGGAGGAAGAGAGGGTTGAAACTTAAAACTTGAAGCACAACTAGGATGAAGGACCACTCCTCTAGTTATAATCTTGCTCAAAGTGCCTTTAAGGAAAAGATATTAAAAACAACAATATGTGCCCACTCCTTACCTTCCTACACAACAATGATGTGCCAAAATGCACTAGTATTTTATGAAACATGTCCACATCATCACATAATATTAGGGAGAATATATTTCATTCTCATATCCAAAAGATATTCTTAAAGATTTTGCAAGAAATATCCATTTTTCAAGGTCATAACTTTAGGTATAAATTTAAAATTTCCCACATTGATAATCTTAACCAATGACAAACTTTTAAAATACCTCTATTAAAAAACTCTTAGGTAAATTTTTAAAACAAGGGATGTAGTTAAGTCCTTAAATTTTTTCATGATGCATCTTAGACATAGTCATGGACAACTCATCGAGTGTTAGTAGTTGATCACTTTCTATAGCTTATGAATTAGATAACCCACAAGAAATGACATTGAGATGGGTGTACAAGGACACCTTAGTAATCTTATGTGATTGATATACTAGCTTATAGTGGTTGATAAGATTCCTCTCAATATTAACATGTTTTGTTAGTTTAATCTCATTAAAATTTTGATGCACTCAAATGTTTCCTAGCTATGAGGGCTCTAAACAAATGATTTAATTGACATATCCATGCCTTTGATCCAATGAAGAAAATGTTGAATTTGGCCTCACTGGGATTTCATTATCTCAATAGCTTTCAGGCCATGACATAATTTTACCGCACAATCTTGCAAGACCTTGGCATGAATGTTGAGGTATAGTCTTTCACTAGCAACCTCTAACTATTTTATGGCTGCTTTCTTGTGTCATTTTCTAATGAAAACAATTTCCCTTCCAAAACTATTCAAGAACAAGGTTCTCCTAGTTACAATTCCATTTCACCACATAATCCAACCTTTATCCCAACTTCATCATAGAATTAGATTTCAATTTTGATGGATACTCTTCACACTAATAACTATCTAAATAAGAAACATTTAAGACGTTGTGAAATCTATGCATGCAAGGTAAAAAAAAGTGGCTTCTGTCAGTCCCTCAATGATTCTAGAGCCAATTATCAAATGTAAACACATTTTGATCCAAAAGTATGACTAGTTGAGGGCATTTCATGGCCCTATTTGTTCCCTTTCTCAAATTGGACTAGGTAAAGCATAACTAAGACTCAATTTATTTGCTAACATTGAGATCATAAGAGCCAAGGTTGGAACACAAACTAAACCAAGTCTCTCACGTCCTAGAGCTCCATAGATGGACGTTAAGACATTTTAGCATTATTATTTTGAAATTGGGGATGTTAAAATACGTAAATCAACGAATTTTCCTTTGGAAAATATTTCACCACAAACTGCCAAAAGGTTGCTCTTTCAAGTGCATTGTTGATATGTGACATTAATAATCCCCAATGTGTGACCAAATATAGTTGTGGGAATACCAAAACTAACCCTTAAGTTGGATTGAATCTCTAGTAAGTTCAAGGGAAAGTCACATTACCACACCTCCGTTTTTAGTGTTGTTCTAAACAAAATTGAGGGAAGTCATAAGTTGGAAAACAATTATTTTACCCTCTTCCATGCTCACCACTTCTAGGTCATTAAACACCCAACACAATTGTTTGAAAATGGATTTTCTATTGGGGCCCAAAATACCATGGGCATTCCATAAGAAGACTTCCATTCAAGGGACAAGAGAAAGATATTTACCATGTCTTTGGCCACATCACCTCTATTCGTCCCATATAATTGATTCAACACCCGCAATTCATTGAGGGTAGGCATTAGAACCAATGGGAAGAAATCAATAAATGCTCAAGGATTTCAAGGTGCTTTGGATTTCTAAGTGGACATCTTTGTATGCAAGTATAATAGAGGTGGCATTGACCTAACTCACTTGTTAGTATGGTTTTGAGGTTAACTTTGAGGAGTGTTTCCTTAAGATAGGCCTTTTCTTCCTAAGGTAGACACAAGACATTGAGAAGTTGACCAAGGCTAAGCCTCCTTGCCAATGTTGGTGCCTTTGCTAGTGACCACAATCTATTTGCCCCAATCATCATCAGAAATATGGCTTAAAGGGGTTAATGTAATGCATATATTGTTCTTTAAGGGCTCCTCCATGACTTGGATGAAAACATGCCTATTTGGTGTTATAATAAGGAATTACTAAGGGGGGAGGCGGGGTGTGAATCAATAATTTGTGAGATTCTTAAACTTTAATCTTAATTCATAATTTCCTTTCACTCTTGCCAATTACTTGTGTGTGCATTTTTCAATACAATACATGTACAACGATGTAAACTATTCACATGAACATACAATCCATCAATTGAGCAACATACACATTGACACAAATATTTTTACGTGGAAACCTAAAGGGAGAAAACCACCAATTTGTTTGTTATTATGATGTAATATAAGCTCCTACGTAATTACATTAAGTTGTTTGTGAGAACCTACTTATAAGGGTCCCAACCCACTTTAACATGGCAAGGAACTACTTTTCAAGAGGCACCAACCCCTTATGAGTGCAGGCCACCAGTTGCGCTAGCCAAATGTTCTATTTTACTTACAATTTTTAAACTGAAAACAAAGGCCTATACAAATACACAAAATTATAAAACTTGATCAGATTTTCCCTACAACACCTTCTCCTTTGCTCTGTAGTTCTTTTGTGCACTAGACTCTTTTTTGCGCAACCACTCCGGTCTCGACCCACAATTGCTATGTATAGTTGTTAGCTCTAGGAAATAGTCACCCTTCAACTCACTCACTCACATTCAACGCCTCACACTCTTCTCACCGCTCTCAATGTTGCAACTCACAACAATATTACATCCCCACATCACTCAATTGCAACTCTTGCTTTTGTTCATCTATTGCTCATGGAATGATGTTGTCTTTGTTGTCATTCATACTTAGTTCAAGAGTGTACTTCTGTATGGTTTCCCATTTTGTTGTTGCATCTAAATACATGGCCACCACAACTCAATTAATGTTGAGAATGGGCTTTGTTCACTCAACCATTGCAGCTGCATTAAACCATGGAATGGACACCTGATCATTTCTCCATGTTGGGAATTAATTCTCAGTTCATTTGTCTACTCAAACAAATCCCTACTTACTTCTTAATTTCCCATAGAGCTAAGATTGTACTTCAGGCATGGCTCTCTTGGTCTGTGGTGAGATCTTTCTGCACTAGACAATCTCTTTTATTTAATTTTTCATAGCATGCATGGAAGATCAAATATGCCTTATTTCATTTGAAACATGTCCATTAAATTAGCTTTGCAAGTCATGGTCCTTGTTTCCTTGATCCAATGAACTCTACAGTCACCATTGACTTCATTAGCCCAACCTATGCCTTCAAAATTGTGTGTGCACAAATGTTGTTGACACATACATCCTTTGAATGCATGGCTAAATCGTTCATATCCACAGGCCTTTGGTTTTACCATAACTACCACACAAACTTTGTGGCCCCTTTTTTTTAATTTAATTAAAAACTGCCAATTATGCTGAAATTAGCCCTTAGCTCCTTCGTTGGCACCTGTTTGTTTTTCCTCCATAAGACCAGGCGTTGTGACCTCCGCTTGATCTTTGAGGTGCTTTAACTGCTTTAAGGAATTCAATGGCTTAATTCCCTTTATAAAATTTTGTGCCCCTTATTGAAAAGTGTAGCAAGAAAGGCTCATTTTGACTTTGCCTTGTTCAAATTGAGAGAATTTGAATTTCCACATCAACAGACAACTTGGACGCAGTTAACTGAGGTGACATGGCTCTTGTCACTCGGTTAGTTCAGTAAATTCGAGTTACAGGGCTTGGAGTTCAAGTAAGCATGTGTGATTGCTAAATTTTAGTGATCCAATCTGGTTATATCCAATTGTGTTCAGTTAAACTTTTGTGCCCCTTATTGAAAAGTGTAGCAAGAAAGGCTCATTTTGACTTTGCTTGTTCAAATTGAGAGAATTTGAATTTCCACATCAACAAACAACTTGGATGCAGTTAACTGAGGTGACATGGCTCTTGTCACTCGATTAATTCAGTAAATTTGAGTTACAGGGCTTGGAGTTCAAGTAAGCATGTGTGATTGCTAAATTTTAGTGATCCAATCCGGTTATATCCAGTTGTGTTCAGTTAAACTAGTTCTAACTATTGGTAGAACTAGCGGAAGGTCAGTGGTGCAATGGGACAATAGTATAGCTTGGTGATCATATAGTTAACTGATCAATCAACTCAAAATAGCTAATGGATGTAGAGAATTTGAGTTCCCCAGCCATGGTGGAGATTCCAAGGCAGTGTAACAAGCAATTGTAAATTAGTTTGAGTGTACAGTTTTTGCACGCAGTCAAATGATCAAACCTTGGGAATTGCACAATCAATTGGAGGAAAATTCCTAAAAAATAGGGGCTAATTCTTCAAGATTTGCGCAAGGAAATAGGGGCTCAAATAGAGGCAGAAATTGACTAAGTCTGTGTCAGAGCCTCTCATTGAGCAGAGAGATAGGTTATTCACTTGCATGTTGAATTCAGAGTGAGCAACAATTGTAATACATTCTCTATTCATCTAATTAATGTAAAGAGGCTTGAGGGGTTTTTCCTAGTTGGGTTCCCCTAGAAAAATATTGTGCATGTGTGATTTTTCTTATTGCATGTTTATGAAAGTTCTAAATTGCGAATTAAATTTCACAGATCAATAGAGTATAATTGTGTCTCTTGATTTTAGATTAAATTTCTTGAGCAATTCCAATTCTATCACCATATTTCTACACCCTCAATTCTCTGTTGTAGGTATAACCTCATGCCAGTGCTTTAGCACATAGATCTCTATCTCAATGCTATCATTTGTAATTCTTTGTGCTCCTCTTAGTGGGATTAGTTGTCCCATGGGGTCTACCCTTCGACTTCTCATTGGCTATCACCATATTTCTACACCCTCAATTCTCTGTTGTAGGTATAACCTCATGCCAGTGCTTTAGCACATAGATCTCTATCTCGATGCTATCATTTGTAATTCTTTGTGCTCCTCTTAGTGGGATTAGCTGTCCCATGGGGTCTGCCCTTCGACTTCTCATTGGCTGTTGTTTTTGCCATAAAGCCTCGTCAGTTCCATCGTGTCCCAGTGCCTCGTCAGTCAAGTGGGGTCCATTGCTTTTAACCTTCTGGGCTACGTCATGCTAACATCACCTGTGCCACATGTCATCTAGAGATTAGTCCACGTGTCACTCAAAATGGGCCATTCAAATACCCAAGAAAACTAAATCTGCCTGCCACTTGTCACGCTCTAATTGGAACATGTCATGTTGACATCATCAACAACCATCATCTCTTGAGAGCCAATGAAACGCTGCCATGTGTCCCGCTGTCAGAGAGGGGAGAGAAGGGTCTCGTGGCCTTTTTTTCCATCATTTTCTGTATAAAAAATTTAATGGGTCCCGACATATTTCCTTTGCTCTGCATAACTTTCCTCTGAGATGGCTCTTCTTTGCTTTGATATCCCTCCAGGCAAGCCTTTGTAGGCTTCGCTGTCACGGTGGGGGCCTCCCACTTATCACTAAGTCAATACTCTTCCTCCGTTGCATTGTGTTAGGGCCATGTTTGCTTGTCAAACGTCAACCCACTTAAATGCTTGGGTGCCTTTGTTATTTCATTGGGATGCACTTGCCAGGGTCATTATTGTAGACTTATGTGTTATATGGGCTCCATCAGTGGCCAATCACAATCTATCTGATGCCTCATTGTTCTCACCACGTATGCCTAGTATGCTCTATGGTGACTCCACTATGCTTCCGCTACGCTTCGCTACTCTGCCAATCTTAGCTGCTCTCCAAAGGATCTGCTACCTCCTTAGCTCTGCTAACTTTGACTTGGGATTACCCGAGCTTTGAATGACAATAAGTTGTGAACCAGGGGGCTATTTGTGGACATCAATATATGGTTGGAAATATTTTTTCAAGCACAATCCAACTATGGCATTTCAAAGCATGGGACTCTGCAACCATCATAGTCATTTTATTATGGCTTCTCCACTAAGCCTACTACTGTGGTGATTCTCTACAAGAAACTACAACAACCATGGGACTCCCCTTGAGCTTGACACCAATGCTAGGGTGGTTGACATCAATGCCAACACACAGGATGCCACCAACCATTCAAACAATACTAACTGCCCAACAATCCAACATTTGGGCCTTTCATTCATGATTATACAGTGATTTTAGGTTTATGACACTGATTCTTTTATGGATTAAACAGGCATTTTGAAAAGGTCGCAACATTAAAGTATCAACCTTAAATTCAACCCAAAGTGGGTAATGAAAAACACAATCTCCACATATGTATTCTCAATCTAGTTCAACTAGGGAAAAAAGGAAATACTTCAATGTCATTATAACATACTATTAACAATCATCACATTATATTGAAGCAAATAAAACCTCACTAGAGGTGAATGTGAGAAAATTATAATTTGAATACTTTAGATGTAATATTCAAACGATTCCCAAGCTCCATGTTTTGACAATCATTGCATTTATGACATTAATTCTTTTATGGATTAAACAAGCATTTTGAAAAGGCCGCAACATCAAAGTATCGAACTTAAATTCAACCCAAAGTGGGTAATGAAAAACACAGTCTCCACATATGTATTCTCAATCTAGTTCAACAAGGGAAAAAAAAGAAATACTTCAACGCCATTACAACATACTATTAACAATCATCACATTATATTGAAGCAAATAAAACCTCACTAGAGGTGAATGTGAGAAAATTATACTTTGAATACTTTAGATGTAATATTCAAATGATTCCCAAGCTCCATGTTTTGACAATCATCGCATTTATGACACTAATTCTTTTATGGATTAAACAAGCATTTTAAAAAGGCAACAACATTAAAGTATCGACCTTAAATTCAACCCAAAGTGGGTAATGAAAAACACAGTGTCCACATATGTATTCTCAATCGAGTTCAACAAGGGAAAAAAAAGGAAATACTTCAATGTCATTATAACATACTATTAACAATCATCACATTATATTGAAGCAAATAAAACCTCACTAGAGGTGAATGTGAGAAAATTATAATTTGAATACTTTAGATGTAATATTCAAACGATTCCCAAGCTCCATGTTTTGACAATCATCTCATTTATGACATTAATTCTTTTATGGATTAAACAAGCATTTTGAAAAGGCCACAACATTAAAGTATCGAACTTAAATTCAACCCAAAGTGGGTAATGAAAAACACAGTCTCCACATGTATTCTCAATCTAGTTCAACAAGGGAAAAAAAGGAAATACTTCAACATCATTACAACATACTATTAACAATCATCGCATTAAATTGAAGCAAATAAAACCTCACTAGAGGTGAATGTGAGAAAATTATACTTTGAATACTTTAGATGTAATATCAAGGCCAATGTGAAGAAAAACAAATATCAATCTTTGCAATGATGTACACATCAATTATATAATCATTATTCACTAACCCTCGAGTTATATATGCCTTATTGGTTTATGACAAGTATGGGGCTGAGTAGATATTGGGTGGCTGGGTAGATATTGGGTAGAAATTATTAGGTTTATAACAACGGTTGGAATGGGGGAGATATAGGTAAAACTTATTAGGTTTACCTAATAACTCCCTCAATTCCATTCCCATCATGAGTATAAAGGTTAAGGTCGATTAAATGTTATTATTAAATGTTTGGGTGTCAATACTTCTTAGGAAATACATTCAATAATTTCACCAGTGCTTAGCAATAGAATTTTAAATGTTGCACCATTGTTTCAAATCTCCCAAGAACTCAATTCCCATTATGAGTATAAAGGTTGATTAAATATTATTATTAAATGGTTGGGTGTCAATTCTTCTTAGGCAACAGATTCAATAATTTCACGAGTGCTTAGTAGTAGAATTATTGGTCTCATATCTCAAACTCTAATCAGAAAAAATTATTTATAACCATTTGTGAAAAATGGGCTTCAACTTCCAAAGTACATTATCCATCATCATTGTCATAGTCATCCTCATCTTGATCGATGTTCCTATTTAAGTGCATTTGAAGGTGCAACTGATCTATATTTACATCAAACCCATTTGAATGAGACCAGTTAGGATAAATCTCTTCCTGTTTGAGATTGGATTGTGAAACTACAGCATCCAAATGTTTAACAGTAGGTTGTGAAACTTCAGCATCCAACTGATTAGAATTAGGTTGTGAAACTTCAGCATCCAACCGATTAACATTAGGTTGTGAAACTTCAGCATTCAACCGATTAACATTAGGTTGTGAACTTACAACATTCCCATCATCATCTAAGTCTAGATTGAGATCAAAATCTCTCACAAATTTGTTCGTGCAAACCAAAGTCACTTTTTCTGTAGGCTTTCTTGCCTCCACAGTAACATCCGCACACCTATCTGAGGTCTCATCCTCTTTATCGCTGCTACACTCAGGAGAAAAATCCAGGTCTTCATCTTCAAACTTTTCTGGCGCAGCACTAGTTTTTCCACTTGATTTATTGCTTCTTGGCCCTCTGCCCCTTCCTCTTCCTCTTCCTCTTCTGTGCCCTCTCCCATTATCCTGATCAAAATACAACTAATATTTTAAATATTTATTGCCACAGAGCATTAATTAAACAATTCATCATGAACAGCTAGAAACAAATTATGTCACTGAATCCAGAATCCTGGAAAGAAAAGTCAGATTTCAGTCCATACCATTCTAGCCCTCTTAAGTTCCCCTTCACTTTCATCTTCCTCTAAAGCTTTCCTGTAACACAAAATGGGAATACAATGTGTTCAAATACATTCTAACTTTCTGTTGCTGTACAAATTTGGAAACGGCATCAATAAATTTTTGTTCATTAATTGTCAAACAAAAATCAGCATGAATTTCATCCGTAGATTTAGAGCTGGCAATTCAATAGTGCAATTTTCCATGTGCCAGAAATGTTTAAGATTTCTTTTAAATATACAACGAACTTTGATCTGCAGTTACCTCCTCCTGATCCCATTTTTCCCTTCACCCAGGGAATCAGAGCTGCGCATATCTGGGACCTTATTTACTATTTCTCGTAGAAAGTCAAAAACATTGAACCTCTGCACACATTGTTTCCTGAAATCCAGAACGGTAGATATATCAGTACAAGAAGCAGAAAATTAAACAGAAATACATATCATTTTAAAATGGCACCTGCATTAATCATGCAAGCAAAATTAGTTTTGGAACGTTACAAATCCAGTATCTACTTTTGTATTTTAATGTGAATTAAATTCCAATTTAAAGGGTGCCACTTAGTCCAAGACTCAAAAGGTGTGAATGTGAGCATTAGGCAATTTTAATTATAGAGTCCTGAATTCTAGATGACCTTGATGATGAATTCTCTATTGCATATGAAATCTGGTGAGTTTTATCATCATAATTTAAATCCACGTAAGCTTGTTTTTTAAGAGAAGCATGGAATTACCTTGTTTTCAAGGAAGCCAGGGATAAAACTAGGCATATCTTGTTTTTATCAAAGCCAGGGTTAAATATAGGCATCCCTTGTTTTCAGGGAGGTGCACTGGGATATTTCTCAAGCACTGTTGAGATGACTGATTCAGCTGTAGTGATTATTGGCCATAAAAATATATGGCTGAAAGAAAATTTTAAATGTATATTTGCCATTTTATTAAATCCATAAGATGTTAAGGTCCGTAAAGAATGAAATTAAATAATCTACAGGTTTCCAAGTGTAGCCAATAGGAGTCAAAATTCCATCAAGTACAATGTTGAGTCACTGAATTTAAGATTCTCTGATCTATATAACAATGAAACAGTGAAAAGCAGATATCCTACAAAGAGTGATACAGCCATGGGCCAAAGGAGCAACCGGTCAATTCACAAGAGACCCGCTTAGCCATATCTACAACTACAAAATACTGATGAGGGCTGGAGGTGAAATCTAGTCTTGAAATTACAGGAGACAGATATTATCAACTAAGTTTTAGTTCTTAGAGGTTTACAAAAGCCACAAAAAGGAGAAAGAGAGACATCTCTCCTGTCATCCAAGTTGACAAATACTCTCATAAAGGTGGTTAACAGTGCCATCAAACTTTTGGACTCTTTTGTGTATGCGGCTACCAGATAGCGCAGACCTATACTTGAAGGACAATGTCTAAAATATCTGGAGATATGATTAGTATCGAAGACCACTGTGAAAAATGATCTTCAGAATGTGACTGCCCTTTAGCTGTCACGTATTAAATGTTTCCAATATTGGACAAGCTTTCAAGCAAATACTTGCTACACAGAACTCCCTCATAAGCACTGCTGCAGTTTCAAGAAAAAAGCTGGCAGGCATGGTTTGTGATCAGATAGGCCATAAAATGATAAGAAATGGGTTGTGCCTATTTCCTAATAAAGTTATGAAAGGGTGAAACCTACACAAAGCATCAATTACTCTACACTGAATTGAATTTTGTTAGACTAAGATAATTGGAGGGATAGTGTGGATCACATAAACAACTATTTAACGTATACCAAAGAATGAAAACAATTGCATGCTACCAGGTGGCCTTATAGGAAATAGAAACAATATTCACAATTTAGATTGAAGACTACAACAAAGTCATTGGTGAGATAAACTGCAGAACACTTTCCTTTGGTTTTCCTCATGCAGCACAAATTTGACTGAGTTCATGTCCATTTAACTAATTTTGCACTTTCAAGTTTCACTCAAAACAGCAATAAATCATTTCTGGTAGCCCCTTACTCTGAGAGACGTTCTAAAGCATCTACTAGAATATTTGATATGAAATCTTACAGATGAGCAGCACTTATAGTCTTCGCTCCTCTCTGGAGGGTTATTTCACATGTTCTATCACAAAGTTTCTGTAAAAATAGCTCCAAAGCTTTCGCTGCAAAACAAAACAGTTAACAAAACAAAAGATTAAGAACTTATAAGTTGATATTTCCTTTTTTATATAAAAAAAAAGCCTTGCAGGATCACCCATCTTCCCCTGAATATCCAATGGAGGGAGGCTCAACCACCAGCTATAAGAACAGCTGGTAACCCTGAGGAACTCAACCGGAATTTAACTTGTGACCTATGGCCTCCCCATTGGCAACATGCCATGGGTGGATGGTTCAACCGATTGAGCTAACCCCTGAGGCTAAGAGTTGACCTTTCCTGTGTGCATGCAATTCAAATTCAACATAAACACAATTGGTATATAGTTTTGAAGAAAATGTGCTGAAGATTACGTTTATAACATATGAGGCATAAAGGTTACTTACATACTAGAAGTGGTACCGGCAATGCAATCCTACTAATATCTTCATCAGCTTGCATTATCTTTTTAATCCGTGTCTGCATGCAGATGAAAGTTCTTTAGGAAAACTCAAACCAACCCACACTAATATCCTTGCAGAAAAGTGTGCATGTAGAAACTAGTACTTCTCTTATGCTATATATCATAACACTATAGCTAATATGCAAAGCTATGACCAACTTTTCATTGACTGATTAATACTTTGAAATATTCTCATTATAAGAAAATCAAAATTCAGCAAAACTAGAAACGACATTCTCACCAGAAGCAATGCTTAAATGCCAAAAATATATTTTTTACAAGAAGAAATTTAGCAATGTAATATGTAACTCCTATTTTGTGCTGTAGGAAACCAATATGGATGTGGTCATTATAATGCTAAGAATTCAGAGTCACATAATGCATAACCATCTGCAGCCTCAACGTGCACTGAATGGCTCATCCCCCTCTATTCTGTGCACAGCGATTCAATTCTCCTGTCTATGCCTAGAGTTAGGGTTTTATCCAATAGACACAGAAAAACAGGCAGCACTGCAAAATGAAAGGAAATAGCCTACTGAACTGAATATATATGGATCTAAATCAATGGTAACAGGAGAAGGCGCATGTAGAAAATTTCATGGATGGTGCACGATATTGTCTTGGACTGTATTTGAGCAGAAGGCTTCATATGATTGAAACTAATGTTGATGGTAAATACTAAATTCCCATACAATTTACTTGTCCTGTTGAAGAATTCTTTCTCCCAACCCCTCTCTAAAGTCAACTTAGCTATCTTCAGACAAAACGCTGTGTTTGCTAACTACATACTCACGGGTCTGGACAATTAGAGGAAGGGCAGTGCAGTACATTGAATTTGGACCATGAATCTTTAACAACTTTATATGGGGGACTGTGATCGTTTGTCAGTTTCTCCACAATATTAGGATTTTCAATCACTTTGATCTCATTGTACAATATTAGGAACAAGCTATTTTTCAAGCTAGATCCATCAAATCTCAAAAGGACTCGTACCTAATAAGAAAAAGAAGCAAATAAACAAAATCCTTCTATCTACAAATATACGGGAAATTTATTTCCATGTACACTTTGAGGTCATATTCTCTATTCCTAAGGAAGTTCTTCAAGTCAAAAGTTAAAACTCTCCAACACTAGAACCAATACAAAGCACTGGTGCGCGACTCCTTAAGACCTTGATCCAGAATCTCATAACCTCGATCCAAAGTCTGATATAAAATAGACACAGAACCAACAAAAACCTACTGTACTAAACAAAACGAGAAATATGAAGAACAAATTATCACTTTAAGACCTAAGATCCGGATCCAGAGAAAAGCTTAGGTTATCTGTGTGATCTTCTAAGAACATTGAACCAGAGAAACTAAGGGGTCAGAGTTAAAAATTGAGTAAAATAAACAGAGTATACGAAACCCTACTGCACTTGAACCAGAAAGAAAAATCCTTATAGAGATTAACTGAACCCCTAGTCTAGGTTGAAGTTGCAATAATTTGCTTTGTAAATTTTCAAGAACAAATTGAAATCAAATGAAAAGAGGAAAGAAAAGAAATGAGAGCAGACGATATTAGAAAATAACTTTCAGAAACTTAAATTTAAACTTACAACCATTTATAAAAACAGGCCCTGCAAAACCCCACCGAACTTAGGAAAACCAAAAAATATAAAGAACAAAATACCACTTTGAGACATTAAAATCTTGTTCAAGACACAAATCTAGTTTATCTTCGTAATTTTCTGAAGACTTTAAACAACCGATTGAAGAGGCTGTAAGGAAAAACAGAATAGATTTAACCCCCCACCCCACCAAAAATATAACCGCCAAAGTTAAAATTTTAAGTACACAAACAAGGAGCATATAAAACCCTGCTGCACTCTACAGCCAGAGAGAAATACTAACAGACCTTAATACAAACACTATGCTATGTTATTATAATCTTGTTCGAGACACAAATCTAGTTTATCTTCGTAATTTTCTGAAGACTTTAAACAACAGATTGAAGACTATGCTATGTTATTATTGCAGCAGTTTTAGCAATTTTAACCCAATTTTGTGAAATTTTAAATTTCTTCAATCTCAATTTCAAATATTAGAAGAGTTTCAATTGATTTTTTCAAGATCAGATATCTTAAAATAAATTAAAGAAAAATTAATAGAAACGAAGGCAATAAAGCAGAAGATGTTAGAGACAGTCCCTACCGCAGGAATGCGGCTATCGAGCTTCTTCCTCATGGTGACCCTACGCTTCGAGGGACTGATATTTCGTATTATCCGCGGAAAAAAACCAACGATAAAATCCAAATCACCGCGATCTTCTAACGCGTTTTGGCATACTAAAGGGGAATGACCGTGCGTGAGACTCGAACCCTGGAACTCTGAACTCTCCCCCGCAAACAGAAGATAACCACCCCGGGAAAATATTGATGGATACGGAAACCAGAATCAGGTTTTCTGAGATGATGAGACCGCTACAGAATACCACTTTTAACGTCGAATATGGCATGGAATGATAGCCCAAATCCATCCCTGAAATCAAGGAATAAACCCTGTTAGACTTGAGCGACCATGGTTAGCTTCGCTCCGGTTGGGACGGGTTATGGATTTCTACGTGGGTTGACCCTTGAGTCTCGGACACGTTTTAATGGAAAGGAGTTGCTAAGTTTAGCAGGTGTTTTAACAATGCAAAGTTTTACCTAATGTAGTTATGACGTCCCTATCCTATGCACTTTGTCCCATTTGGAAGTATTGTACAGTTAGCTATAATTGGTGGCATCTCTCCATCCTTGGGAAGGTTCCAAACACCTAGTACATCTGAGGTGTACTTGAATTTTACTCATGTATTTTTATTTATTTTTTAAATGCCATTATTTTCATATCGAGAATGACTCTATTATCACTTTAAATTATTGGGAAAATTGTTTTTTCAATTATTTTTA
>APFE030928696.1:0-15625 GCA_000404065.3 Pinus taeda | reverse complement strand
ATATCGAAATATAATATTTATTTTTATTTTTTTTCTAAATAAGACTAAATCTATTATAGATACAAAAAATAGTGTTACAAGGAGGCATTGGCCTCCGCAGAAATTGTCTCAAAGAAATTACTGTGCCTTATCAAACAGTGACTGAAAAATTAGATTGCCCATGCGGGGAAACCAGTCCAAAGAAGGAGAAAGCCGCCCACACAAGGGAAACCAGCTTATAATAATCATGTTTAAGAGTTTTCCAGCAAAACAAAACCCAAAAAAACCACGTAGGAAAGGACCTGATGACTAGGAACCTGACCACAAAAAAACCACAAAAAGACCAAAGAGGACTTGATGACTAGGCGCCTCGAAAGAGATATGAAGCCTGTTAGGTGTCAACAAGTGGCGGTTTCTCCTCCACGATGGGACACCCATATGCATAAGGGTCGTCGTCGTCGGTATGCTGTTGGCCACTAGTCGTGGCATCCCGCTTCTTGTTGCCGTCTGGACTGTTTGTTCCTGTTGCCACCTTCCCTTGACCATCAAGGGTGTTACTCTTCTTGTGCAAAGCTTCCGAGCTGGAGCGAGCGGCTTCCTTTCTGTTCTGGCTGGTTCCGCCAGCTTCCATTCTATTCCAAGTTGTTCCAGGCTGGTCCACCTGCGAGCTGTCCCGCCTGCTATCGCTCATCCTGTTCCGAGTGATGTTGGCCGGGGCAATGGTATGTTGAGGCTCCTCCCTAAAGGTAACAGAGACAGTGGCAATTATACAAGGGCGATCCAGGGTGCATCTGATATGGAATTGGGTGGAGTGTGAGGGGTTCAGCATTGGCTCGGTGTCGGTTTGAGGGTACTGGGTTTCCTCCAAATGCCTTTGGCTAGCTCTCTGGGCATGCACTCTTCCACTTCGAGTGTTAGGATAGCGACCCCTACTTTGAGAAGCGGTCGAAGGCGAGGATGAATCTGCCTGAGCCAAGTTAGCTGGGGACCGCAAGGGACGGCAAATTGCTCTCCCTCGACTGCTTCCCCGGCGGCTTCTCATTATGTGCCAAAGGCGGGGCATATTGACAAGGTGAATTACAGTGCTTTGGGAGCTTGGAGGGGCTGGAAACGGGATAGAGTGGCTTGAGAAGATAGGGGAGTGAGGAAAATGGGTGCCAGTGGTGGAATTGAGGCTTGGAACAACAATTTTGTAATAACATAGCGGGTTATGGGAGAAATGGGCACCTTCAATTAACTCGATGCAGTAGAGAAGCTGACATTGTCGCCCCGTAGTTGTTCTGGAGCTTGGCTGAGCCGCTGTAGGAGAGAAATTACAGGCGAGAGGAGGCAGAGCAGGGGGAGGTCACGGGTTATTCTCCATCTTAAGGTCCAGAACCAAAAGTAGGTGGCCTCATCTCTCTCCCTCCATTAATGATTTTTTGCTTTTTGGCTTCATTGAAACGCCATTAATAATGGCGGTGGGCATCTCGTTGGCAGTGCGGGAGGCCTTGTGGCCATACCACTTGCTCACCCTGATGGTCAACGCCATGACAACGCTATTAATCACCCACATCTGGGGATAATATTTATTTATTACATAACAACTAAATTACTAAACAATTTAACAAATTACCTAACGGCTAATTTCCAACAGCTAACTTTAAGCACTGATGCAACCTTGTTATTTATTCCCTCACATCTACTGATTTCTCACCTTGTCCTAAGGATGAACCACATTAGCTGACCTTGTCCTAAGGATGAACCACATTAGCTGGTTCGTAACCTCGACCAAATCCTAACGATGTGATTGATCCGAAAGACTGATATCAACATTATGGATCACAAAAGTCTTAGATCTAACATGAATATTAATTATTCAGTCATTAGTATATATAAGTGGTGAGGTAAATTTAATTAAAATTTATTTTATTTTTAAATATTTAATATATATTTGAGTGGGTTTAATAGTTAATAATATGTGTTTTTTATTTGAGTGGGTTTAATAGTTAATAATATGTGTTTATTTTTGAAAGAGATCATAAGTTCAAATCTAGAATGAGGTAGAGCATGTGAACCTTTGTAAATTTTAGTAATTAAATTCTTCTACAAAACTTGGTTGTGACTTTATCATATTATGAAATCTTAGATATATTATAATAGCCTAAAGTGTATAACATTTTTCATGACAAAGTTGACTTACTTTCGAAGGAATTTGTCACATATACACACAATGAGTAACATCTTGATCATCTTATATTATTAGCTTATTATTTAGGGGGATGGAAAAAGACACATAAGTCTTGTGGGTTTTTGAAGGAGCACCTCAGTGTCAAATTGCTTCTATAGAAAGCTCAAGCTCTACACATGGTTTAAGCTCATTGCATTCTATTATTGAGATTTTCTCAACTTCAAATATTAAAGAGAGGGCAGAGGGCACTTTGATAAAAGATGGCTTAATGATTTAGAGAAAACAAGAAACTAATATAGCCTCTACTAAGGTCCAAGTTGTAATGTACTCATTGCCCTTTGGGGCCTTATTGAGGGAGTGGGTCATTTATCTTTTCCATTATTTGTGAGCCTTTAAGGTCCATTAGCTCCATTACATTTGAATGTATCCTTGTTGTGTGGGTCGTGGACACATAATTCCCTTTCACATTCGACTAAGGCTATGATCAAATAAGAGCTAGAGAGCCTCCCCTCTCCTTCAAACAAAACACATGGAACCTCATCCGAAAATACACCCATTTGAATGCCCACGCAAACCATTAGCCACATTCAAAGGTTTTGCTTGATAATCCATCAGACTTCTTCAAAACATTCATCTCTCAATCTTTCATGATAGGTCATCAAATCTACTTTGAAGATCACAATCAAGTAACAACTTTTGAATTGCCTTGGAAAAACATCATGCCAAATTCAAAAAGGAACTTTTAAAATTCCTCACTATGCCATTAGGTGATTTTGAAAAGATGGCTTTTGTAATTGGGCCAATAGGTTATTGAGTGATTATATATATATATATATATATATATATCAAAATGGCTCAAATATGCCATTAGGTGATTTGGGAAGACAACTTTTGAAAGTCCTCGCTAAGTCATTGGGCTAGTTTGAAAAAATAAATTGAAGGCATTGATAGGCCATCAAGCCATCTAAAAAGATGAATTGCCCCAATAGCTATTAAATACATATGAAAAGAAAATGATCTAAAATGCTCCAATATACCTCATTAAAATATGCCAGCAAGCTTCATTGAAAGATGTCATCCCATTTTGAAATGATAAGGCAAAGGCCATTATTTGAAGGTAATATTTCAAATTTATACAAAAAGGGGCTTTTGGGGCCATTTGAAGATGTAACTTGAATCTAAGGCAAAATGTTTCCAACCCCATTTGAAGGAATATTGTGAACATCCTCAAAGGCCTTGTACTCAAACAAAAGGCCTGCAAGCCCTAAATGACATTTGAATATAAAGGGTTTGGAAGCCCAATTAAAAGCTCTGCTCCATATTAGTGTTTGGTTTACAACCACACCAATATGTACAACCAATTTGAATTAGAGCTGGTCCACAACATTAGCATATAATGCATCACATAGTGTCAAGGGCATAATGTTGGAATAAGGAATTACTTGGGGGGAGGGGAGTGGGGGAAGGTTGAATAAGTAATTAGTGAGGTTCTTAAACTTTAGACTTAATTCTTAACTTTATTTCACTCTTGATAATTACTTGTGTGCACATTCTTAATACACTACATGCACAACCAAGTAAATCATTCACGTGAACATATAATCCATCAATTGAAAAACATGCACATATTGACACAAGTATTTTTACATGGAAACACAAAGGGAGAAAACCACAAATATGTTTGTTATTATGATGTAATTTAAGCTCCTACTTAATTACATTAAGTTGTTTGTGAGCACCTACTCATAGGAGACCCCAATCCCCTTAACATAGCAAGGCACTACTTTCCAAGAGACACTAACCTCTTATGAATGCAGGCCACCACTTGTTGTAGCCAATTGCTCTGTTTTTCATACAATTTTCAAACTGAAAACAAAGGCCTATACAAAAGCATAAAGAAATATAAAACCCGGTCAATTGTTCCACACAACACTTCCTCCCCTGCTCTGTAATTCTTCTTTGCACTGCACTCTTCACTACTCAATCAACTCTAGTCTCGACCCTCCATTGCTCTACATAAATGTTAGCTCTTGGCACTAGTTACCCTTCAACTCACTCACCCACATACAATACCTTACACTCTTCACACTCCTCTCAATATTATGGATGACAACCATGTTGTATTTCCCCACACTGCACAATTGCAATGTAATGCCTCCTCCCACATTTACCCAAATTCATGATCTCACCAAGGTAAACATGAGACAAGTGTCACTATAACATGACTCGACATCCTAGTTCCAGTTAAGGAAGTGGGGCCTACAAACTGACATCCTACGGGAACGACAAATCACCCAAGAGCCGAAGAAACACCCCAGATGGTCAATCCCTGAGCTGGAACCTTGTTTCACTAACCTAGACCTACAATCTCACCCTTAACACTGCCTACATGTGGTTGTGAGCCTCCATCTACACTTACAATCCTTGCTCCATGTGGTTATGACCCCAAATCTCTAGTTGTGTGCTTGTGGTCCCGGGATCTAAGCCACTTTTCTAGGCTAGTCTCCAGACCACTGCCCATAACTTCCTATAACTTTCTAGAATCATATTTCTCATAACGATAATGCTAATATTTCAATCTTGAAGGCAAAACTTGACCTAGACTACCTAGAACACACTAGGAATTTCATCAAACACATGGAAAACATGTAAGCTACAGGTCATGAATGCATATTCGATCATAAGAGTTTGAGCTTCATCTGAGAACCACCGAGAAAGATCTATTCTCTCTCTATATAGCTGCAACAACACTTATTAGTATATATGTTCATCAACCAATCATACATTCATCAAACATATCAAGAGCCATAGATAATACACATCATATAACCAACATATAACCAAAAAATAACCAACATAGAAACCATGGAAACTCAACCATAATATCACCAACTTAATGATCTAGATTTATGAAGGAACGAAATAAAATATAAATATAATAGAAAAACAGAGATACGATGAAAACAAAACTTCAATTCATTAATAACAAAGTACTGAAAATTGTTTACATGTAGAATGGAAATAAACTAGCTCATGCGATGGTAGCTTATCTCTAAGAAGAGATGTGGCATCTACATGCCTTTTGAACTGTGTTGCAATGAGGCTCAAAGACCTATTTATTATTGAGAAACAATAAAAAACCCTAAACATCTAAAAACCCAACCCTAGGAGATGAAGCACCAAAATTCTATGGGCCCCGTTGGGGTAGATTGATACATCAACTTCCTAGGGTAGTAACTTTGGCATACGATCTTTGTTTGACGCGTATTATACTTTGTTAGAAAGATCTTTCCAATGACTAAATTTTTTAACTTTGAACTTATGCCATAAGCAATGGGTTTATCCGTTTTCCAAAAAAATGTCTCTTAGGGCCTCAAAACGGCTTTAGAAGTTCAAGACCCGAGAAATTGCCAAAAATAGAAAATTGTGCTTCAATTAAGGAAACTAAAAGAAATAATGGTGGGGGTCCAAGTGGAATAGGTAGGTGGCCGCCAATATTCGCTTGGATCACATAATCACTACAAACATACACAAATCATAATAGGAAAACAACTCTTATTAATATATGAAAATACCAACCAAGTCAAGGACTTCCACATACCACAAGACCATAGATTGGGCTGAACCAAATATCTCTTTCAACCAATCACTCTCGTGTCATATTCTAAGAATGAGTGTGGAATATCATGGAATAAACAAAAAAAAAACCATCTCGGGCTTCCAGAGGCCAAACCACCTCAACCCTTCAACCACAATGATTCCACCTCTACGGTTCGAAAATCACTAAAACCAACGAGAGCGGTCTCTACCCAAGCTGTCCAGGGCTCTAGGAACTAGTAACTCAACCCACAACCTTCCAAGGCTCCAGGGTGTTTGTCCAACCCGACTCCAGGGACTAGTAACTCAAAACACCAAGGTATCCAGAGAGGTTGTCCCAACCTAGGCTCCAGGACTAGTAACTCAACCCGCGTTGTTCTAGGGATTCCAGAGTGTTTGTTCCAATTCATAACCATCGAGAAATTGAGCACCAATTAGAAAAAAAAACACAATACCATGGCTATCTACGAAATGGAAAAGAAAGGCTAAAACGATTATTAATCTAGACAAATATCCATGCCAATGACAACACATAACTTGAAAATCACATGCATATACCATGCATCTAGAAATCTGCAAGGAAATCACACATGCAACCTATTACCTGCAAAGAAATCCAGTTGTAGTTGTTGATCCAACTATTCCCTTGCATTTTCCTGCTTTCCTTTGCCTTCTTTCTCCAATCCAAGTGGATGCTAAAGTGCTGCAAGCATGCCCCAAGAATGCACCAAGGTTTCTCTAAGTGTACAAGAGTGTGAGAGAATGAAATGAGAGCTCCAAAAATGAACTGACAAAAGTTGTGAAATGAACCTCATAAGATTTTTTTATCATTGAGGCCTCTATTTTCTTCATTTTCATTCTTTTTTCCTCTAATTTCCCTAGCATGCAATTCTGTATCTCTTCACCTTCCTTTTCTCCTATTTTCCTTTATTTATCATAAATAAAATGCCAATTATTGCCACTTTTCCTTTCCCAATGCCTTTGCCAATTTCCATAGCCATAAATAAACTGAAAGTGATCCCCACTATAATATTTGCCTACCATTAAACTTGGAATACTTGTCCCATGACCTTGGTCTGATCTTTTTTTACATGGAAAATCAACTAGGGGTTGTTACAAACCCCTCCCCTTTGGGGGAACATTGTCCTTAGTTATGACACCTATGACCAGGAAACTACTGAAAACAAAACATACTGCCTATGGAGCTTTATAACCCAACTTGTTGCACTATTTACAATGACCACTACTAAAAACATGACAATCATACTGTTTACTAGAGCTTTATAACACAACTCATTACGATATTTACAATAACAACCACATATATACTCATGCTCATTTGCTTCAATTAGAAAATAATCATATTGTCTATGGAGCTTTATAACCACAACTTGATACAATATTTACAATAATATACACATATACATATGCATATTTGCTCCAACTAGGAAATAAGGATACGATGCCCGCATTAGTCAACAAGGGAATCCAAAGGCTCACACCTCCACCCTCAAAAGTAGTAACAGGATCCATTGCCAAAATAAAACCTGCATCCATTGTCTAGTGCTAAGATCCTTGCGCTACTTGTTCTCTCAATGAACAATTACTTGCTCATTTTTCCAGGGAACACTCCCAATGTGCTTCTCTTTCCATCTGGAAATGCCAATGACAAAAAAAAATCCATTCCCTGGCCTTCCCTTCTCTGCTACATAGTCCCTCGAGCAATCTACTAACCCCATTCCGTGTAGTCACACATCTTCCAAGTTTCGCTGGTATCCCCTTCTGTGCTACATAGTCCCTCGGGCGATCCATCCCTTGGCAAGGTTTCCTCACATCGGAAGTTACGAAAACTAAGGCATATCCCTACCTTAAAACCATCATACATGTCATAACATGCTCATGGCAATCAATGGACACTATTAGGTACCAATATCCCACAATGACCCTGCTCCTACAATGCTTTACCAACATACTATTTCATGCTCTAATTTCTTTTACTATTGCTAATTCTCTGGAAGCCAATTCCAACCACCCAAACATGCATTTTTCAACCACCCAAACCTAAGCATTTTCAACCAACCAACTTGGGAATTTTCCATGCTTTCCTATACCAATAACATAGTTTCCATTAGATTCAAAAGGAGTTGAAATAAATTTGAATCATACATCATTGGTGGCTCGTTAAGAAGGTACACCTGCAATTCTGTTTACTTCCT
Organism: Pinus taeda; assembly: GCA_000404065.3. Taxonomy (NCBI): domain Eukaryota; kingdom Viridiplantae; phylum Streptophyta; class Pinopsida; order Pinales; family Pinaceae; genus Pinus; species Pinus taeda. The sequence continues at coordinate 7,663 of APFE030928696.1, read as the reverse complement.
GTCACAACAAGTCAAACTAGCTCTTTGATCAAATCATCATGTATAAATATATCACATCCGGTTAGCTCAAAACACAACCCTCATAAATCAAAATCATAGATCACATGTAACCATCATAAATCAGAGTCATAGAATACATGCATAATTAAAACTAAAATAAAATATTGGTATCTTTGAATCGGTTCTTTGCTTATGACTTTGTTCTTGTCCTTTCCATACACACATTGAATCAGTCACCATACCCAACAAGCACCCAATGCATTCTCTTCTCTTCAATTACGTACACATACACCTACACACGGTGTACCACACAATGCATACACATACACCCGGTGTACAACATAATGCATACACCTACACCCGGTGTACAAAACAATGAATACACATGTCACGATACAACGACTACAAAATACACATAACACAGTACTACATGTACACAACACAACATGTATGACATGCACACAATACCACATGTACACAACACCACGTGTACAACACGTACATACCACAATATGTACATAACACCACATATGTACAACACGTACACAACACCACATGTACACAACACCACATATACAACATTTACACAATACCACATGCATAACATGTACACAACACCACACATACAACATGTGCACAACACCACATGTACACAAAACCACCTACACAACACCACATGTATAACATGCACACAACACCACATGTACATAACACCACCTGCACAATGTGTACACAACACAACATGTACACAACACCACATATATAACATGTACACAACACCACATGTACAACATGTACACAACAACAATATTGCACATTTGAATACCACAATGTCTCTACCAAGCAACCTTTCTTCTAGTATCTTTCCCATGCCTTACTACAAGCATCCAAAATCCAAATTTCGAGTGTTTGTTTCGTTCCACTTGTCCATGCTTGTCCCATCATGTCGCAAATCACACTTCTTTCATTTAGCTGATGTATCCCTCACCATAGTCTGTCCATAACATAAACATAAGTATAGTTGTAAGCACATAATAACAAATCATATCCACATAATACTAACCTCATAGATTTGTCATGGCTACTCTTCCCACTTGAATCCTCATAAAATTGAGATCCTCTTCATGCCATTCACCTGCATAAGCAATCATTCCTTGACAAGCATGATCCTTGATGACCCTGTCAGATAACGACATACATACATATATGTATACATATATAGACATCAACATAATCATGATCATAACATAATTACCAAATATCATAAGATCAAGGTTAAGAGAACTTCCTTTATCTATGCATCACATGCACAACTTCGAAAACAATAGTTCCCAACATAGACAAGGCATCAGATGCCTCAAATCCATTTACTTTACCTTTCATGTTACCTTTCTCATGATTGTCTTGCCACCATCCATTTACCCCAATGGACCCAACCAATCAAAACAACTATCATATTCTTGTCTTCAGTTGCCCTTATACATGCACCAGGCCTCATCTAGGTCTTACATTACCTGTTGGGTTTCATTCAACTCCCCCCGAAGCTCCATTAACTTTCATGTTTCCCCAACCAATTCCAAAGACCCTAAAAAAATAAAAGGAAATAATACGAAACAAACAAGAAGAAAACCATAAAAAACCAATAACAATACGACAACACAAACAAAGTGGTATGGCCATGCACCAGACATAAACAAAATTGCAAATCAAGTGCAAAAAAGCCAAGAAGCACCGAAAGCACAAAATAACAACAAACACCACGACTCAATCCCCATGGGTTCCCAATGCTTCTGAGGGAAAGCTCAACTCGAACCTTCTTCAAGATTTCATGGTAGTCTCTTTTGCCATGCAATCCCTTGCATCATACTGCCATAAACTCACAATTGTCAATGCATAAATAAACATAACAATATATCAGTTACCTTACCTTGTTGTCCCCAAAACATTGACCTGTAACTGAACACGTACATATATCATCTCTTAAGGGGCTCTGATTCCTTAATGAATCCAACCATAAGTGGAAACCAACTGTTATACCTATCAAATACATGTTCAGGATATAGCACATATCCACATAATGCCAAACAAGATCGAGGTTAAGAAGACTTCATGTATTCATGCAAAGCACTCATTCATTTAGAATTGTGGTTTCCAACATAGCGAATGGAATTCTCATCCAATTCCTTTCTTTTAGCTTTTTCCTTGTTGCAATTGAGTCTTATTATGTGCTATCACATGACCCAATTGTTAGTTATATAAACAAATCAATTGTTACCTTGTCATGTTAATACCAAGCATGTTTCCCTGCAATTGTTCACACATGTCAGTCACATATTCCAAGGATGAAGACATTATGTCTATTAATTTGAAATCAACTTTTACCAAGACTATCAACCATGTCATAATAAACTCACAATTGTTAGTCATAATCCAACAACTACGACCCACTTGCACTCAAGTGCATATCAGCTGTCTCAGCACATATTGTGTTAGTACAACCATCTTATAACAAGATCATTCCTTCATGCAATTTTATAGACACATACTCATATCATACAATTAATCAAACGTTCAAACAACCTGTAAACATAACCCTTTGTTATCCATGGTCCACACTAAGGTAGAAGGAGAAAACTATTATAATGGCTCGCTCTCCGAGCTCTACTAAATTTAACCACACTTGCCAAAACTTGATTTTCATTCTCATACATTTTGTACTTGAAAACATACCAGATAATTATGCCACTTTTCCATTCCGTATATTTCATGTCAGACCTATAAGGGAAGTCATGTGAATCGTAGTCCACTACTTTTCTCTTCATCCCTGATCTTCTATTTCATACAAACATACCATTTTAGATAGACCAAATAGACGACATAACCAAAACCATACCTCAATGCATTTTAGGGGAGACTATCGCATCTACACAAGCTAGTTTAGATTAGTACGACACAATATCATAAGTATATCGACTCATACCTTAATATCATAACCATAACCATTTTCACATGCCAATCCAGATTAACGTGATATAGATAACATCAAAATTTTAAATGCAATGACCATAATCACCATGTGTATGACCACAATGCATATAACAACAAGTTAACTACCGTGCATGACTATTTGACACGTGCATATGATTGCACTGATGAACTAACATCTATCATGCATGTAACCACAACAACAATAGAATGATCAGCATGCATATAACCATAATGCATATAGCAACCATTAACCATCATACTTGCATGCCAAACATACAAACCTATATGATGATTTGTTGTTACCCCGAGGTCCAGCGTTGCAACCTTGCTCCAATAATATCCATCTCATGCTCCATCTCAACCAGCATATCAACATCATAACGTACCAACAACATCATGATGATACAAACTGCATAATGACCACCACAATGCATGTCTAACCTACTATGCATGCCTAACCATATCCATTTAGCCCATTCATTCCAAGTGTTTGAACTTGGAATCTCTGATACCACCCTGTGGTATTAGATATCACCTAAAGAGAATGAAACCCACTCGGATACCACTCTGTAGTATCAGATATCACCCAAAGAGAATGAAACTCACTCTGGTACCACTCTGTAATGTCTCCTCCCACATTTACCCAAATTCAAGAGCTCATCAGGGTAAACATGAGATGAGTGTCACTATGACCTGACCCGACCTCCTAGTTCTAATTAAGGAAATGGGACCTACAAACTTACCACAAACTGACATCCTACGGGGACTACAGATCACCCAAGAGCTAAAGAAACACCCCAAGTGGTCAATCCATGAGTTGGAACCCGGTTTCACTAACCTAGACCTATAATGGCACCCATGACACTACCTGCATGTGGTTGTGAGCCTCCACGCGGGCTTAAAAGCCTTGCTCCATGTGGTTATGGCCCCAGATCTCTAGTTCTATGCCCATAGTCCCAAGATATGAGCCACTTTTCTAGGATAGTCTCCATACCATGGCCAAAACTTCTTGTAACTTTCTAGAAACATATTTCTCATAATGACAGTGCTAATCATTCAAACTTGAAGGTGGAACTTGACCTAGATTTCCTAGAACACACTAGAAATTTTGTCAAACACATGGAAAACATGTAAACTACAGGTCATGAATGCATATATGATCATAAGAGTAAGAGGTTCATTTGAGAATCACCAAAAAGGCTCTATTCCCTCCCCACATAGTTGCAACAACACTTATTAGTCTATACATTCATCAACCAATCATAGTTTCATCAAACATATCAAGAGCCATAGATAATACACATCATATAACCAACATGTAACTAGAAAATAACGAGCATAGAAACCATGGCAACTCGACCATAATATCACCAACATAATCACTATAACTATACAAAACCACAATAGGAAAATAACTCTTATAAATATATCAAAATACCAACCAAGTAAGGAACTTCCACGTACCACCCAACCACATATTGGGCTGAACCAAATCTTTCTTTCAGACAATGACCCCCACACCATATTCTAAGCATGAATGTTGGATCTCATGGAATAAACCAAAACAAAACCATCCAGGACTTCTAGAGGCCAAACTAGCTCAACCCTCAACGACAATGATTCCACTTGTATAGTCTGGAAATCACTAACACCAACCAGATCGGTCTCTTCCCAAGCTGTCCAGGACTCCAAAGAATTTGTCCAACCCTGCTTTAGGGATTAGTAACTCAACCTACCAAGGGCTCCAGAGCATTTTTCCCCTGCTTTAGGGACTAGTAACTCAACGCACCAAGGGATCCAAAGCGTTTTTCCCAACCTAGGCTCTAGGACTGTTAACTCAACCCAAGTTATTCCAGGGCTTCCATAGCATTTGTTCCAATACATAGCCATTGGGAACCTGAGAACTAATAAAAAAACAAAAAGTGGGAAAAACCCACAACACCATGGCTATCCATGAAATGACAAGGAAAGGCTAAAACTATTATTAATCCATGAAAATTTCCATGCCAATGACAACACATAACCAAGAAATCACATGCATCGAGAAATTTACAAGGACATCACACATCAAACCTGTTACCTGTAAAGTAATTCAGACGTAGCTATTGATCCAACTATTCCCTTGCATTTTCCTAATTTCCTTTTCCTTCTTTCTCCAATCCAAGTGAAAAAGTGCTCAAAGTATGCTTCAAAAATGTTCCAAGATTTCTCTAAGTGTGTAAGAGTGTGAGAGAATGACGTGAGAGCACCAAAACTGAATTGACAAAAGCTCAACTAGAAAAAGCTGTGAACTAATCCTTAGAAGCCTTTTTATCATTGAGGCCTATATTTTCTTCATTTTTCCTCTAATTTACCTAGCATGAAAATCTATCTCTTCACCTTCCTTTTCTTCTATTTTCCTTTATTTCTTATAAACAATCAGGTGCTCAAAATTAGGCTAAAAAAATAAAAGTGTCAGAATCTTGATAAAATTAGCTTCAGATCGAAGAGCTCGTCATTCTGAATCCAACAGTGTGAATGACACTCAAATATGAGTTGGTATGCAAAATTTAGAGCAAGTCAAATTTTAGGTTTGACTTGGACACATGACATGATTGGATGATGTGGAAAGGCCCTTCAACGAATGAGGAGGTACCAAGTGGCAGGTTTCCATTATGCCCCGCATACCGCAAATCTTAATCACAGGTGGGTCAGTGTTAAAAATTGGCCCTAGAACAACCAAGGTGCAATGCGATAAGGCAGGCGAGAAGGCTTTCAAGAATCCGTCGGAGGTGCGATGCGATGGATCACAATCACACATTGGTGAAGGGAAGACATTACAGAAAATCATCCCCAGCATACCCGGAGTTACAATACGATGGATCACAGATCACAATTGTACACCGCAGGAAAATAGAGTCTCGCATTATGATTACCCGTCTATTCACCACCGAGTTGTGATTTGTGATAAGTTCCCGGATGTGAGATGTTTATCGGTTCTAGTTTATAGTGTCGTCGAGTTTTCCACATTGCAATTGCACAATTACTCGCTGGGTACACAAATCCTAAGCCCATTGGTCCTTGTCGATTTCAATTTGTGATGAACAGTCAACAGACAGATTATGGCCTGCCGTGCGATGAAATTTCCACCCAGTTAGCGTGTTTTTGGGGATAATTTGTAGGATCATGCCAGAAATGGGGCATTTTGTGGAGCGAATATTGGGAGAACTAGGAGAAGTCATAACTTCTTCAGTTTTCCACCAAATTGGAGACAAAAAGAGGCTAGATGGCCATTTTTGGACATTTTGGACTCATTGGAGGAGGTTTCAGAAACATTTGAGCATTGTAAACACATTTTTTTACACTTTTGAGCATAATAGAGAGGCCCAAGCCATTGGAAGCTAGACCAAGGAGACGTAAACCAGGAGGGGTGAACTCATTTATCATGTGCTTGTTGTAATGTGTTATTTATGATTATCTGTACATGCTTACGACGTTGTTCAGTTTCTGATTTACGTTAAATTGCTCATAAAATTGACATAAAAACTCTTTATTTCACTTGCAAAAATCCATGAATTCTTAAGCACAACGGAAGCATTTTTTTAATAATCTGAGGAAGATCTTAGCACTACAAAATAATATTTTGAATTAGATCAAATTTGGTATCAGAGCACTAGGTTTTCTTTGTGAAAGAAGGATTTAATTATTTGCAAGTTTATGTCTTGCTTACAAGCTTAAAACTCAAAAGAGGTGAAGGAAAGCTGGTTGGAAGCCGTGAAGTTGGGTCAAGGGGAAGAAGAGAAATGTTTCCACAATATCCAACACGAGTTCAGACTCAAGTTGCATTTGAGACTCCAAAGATCATGTCTCATGAAGGAGAACCTACAAGCATGACAGAAGATGAGAAGACCTTCAGAAATGATTTCTTTGATATGACAGAGATGGTGAAGGTCCTCTACGAAGAGAGGAATACCAGGTTGCAAGGAGAAAGTTCCAAACCTCCCAAAGGAGAAGGCTCTTCAGGAGGAGGTAATGGGAATGGATACAAACCTCCACCCTCTCCACCATCTTCTTCATATTATTCTTCACAAGCATCTTCACCCTCTTCCACTAACACAACCCTTACTCATACTCATCATCATTCTTCAAAAGGAACTAGTAAATCATCTATTTTAAAACTTGATGTTAAATTTGAGTTGCCCATGTAAAATGGTGAAGTGAATGCAGAGAAGCTTGATAATTGGATTTGCCAGTTGGAGGTCTATTCCAGGATTCAAAACCTTCAAAAGGATAACATAAAGATTCAATTAGCTTCCTTGAGAATGGAGGGTGCAACACTTGTATGGTGGGAATCAAAGACCCAATAGGAGATTAAAAAACATGGTAAGATCTCTATTTCTTGGAATGATTTCATTGTTGCAATCAAAAGACAATTCTACCCTCTAGCTTATTTGCAGAAAGCCATCACGAATTGAAAAAACTCTAGACAACTTAAAGGTCAAAATGTGCAAGATTACACCTAAGAATTTAGAAAAAGGTCTTTGATGTTAGGTGTAGATTTGCAATCACAAGACACTTTGCTGAAATACATAGGGGGTTTACACAATTATCTTAGGCATACTATCTTAATGTTTAATCCCAATAATCTAGATGATGTGTGTGTGCAAGCCACTCATCTTGAGGCAAGAGGGAAAAA